>JAPMUY010003849.1:277500-280545 GCA_026901105.3 Galaxias olidus
GATTCACTGATATCATACTGTACAATGAGGTCATATGGCACAGCTATCGCCTCTGGATGGATTACGATCAAAGCACAGCATGGCATCATGCTGTACCGTACAAGGTTAAATGGGATACTATATGTATGGTGTGATGCCTGTGTGCGTGTGTGAGTGTCTGAGTGAGTGAGTGAGTGAGTTTCTTGTGCTCTGTTCACGCTCTGGTATGCACTCAGTAAATACAACAGCAGGCAGTGTTCCATGTTTTTAGATTTATCATAGGGGGGTAGAGATGACAATGACCAATTTCAGAATAAACACATTTGTTCTTTTATCAAAATTGGCACATCATTTCGGAATCAAAACAGAACAAAAACTGGAGAGAAAAAAATTGAATAAATTTGTGTTTTTGCATCAGAAGGTTTCTCATGTCAATCCCTGCCAACTACAGCCAAAGACAAACAAAACAAATCTATATTTACCAACGCACAGCAAGAATTGTTTTAGGCACTGAGAGAAAAAGCATGACCCGGATCTAAATTTAGAGTGTCAAAGGAAGAGATGCAGAGGCACTCAGCCATAGGTGTGTGGAGCTGACAATGGGTGATGGAGCAGAGTAATTAATCCCCAGATAGTGCCGACGACCAGCGGTGCGGTCTCTTCAAATGTAATGTGGTCCTGATAGGTGCCCTTGACAGAGTCACATCAATCAAGACACGAAGACATGAAGATGACAAGTGATGATATTGGTCCCGGGGCATTACTCAGGTGGGAATTATTTATTCCGACTTTGGGTGTGATATAGTAATGAAACTATCCTTCATCATTGGACCTCAATTACAATAATGGAAGAACGCAAAGGCTCACCCAAGTGCAGGATTCTAACAACCTATCTCATGTAGCCTACGAGTTGTACCGTCTGTCAGCTTATCTAAGCAGGCTTTACAGCAGTGCTCTTGTCCATTTCATAAATGACCTCAGCACTTTCTTGGCGTGTATTGGCATTGCTTGTGCTTGTCAGCAAGGCATGTACATATCAGTTGCACAGTTATACATATTAGTTGCGCAGTTATCTCTTTGACATCATTCACATGGAACTTTAACCCCCCCCCAACTAGAGTGTTTATTCAGCTTATAGGAACCTGTCTTTCAAAGAAGAATCAATACACGTATGACTGAGAGCCTGTTTGAAAAGGCAGGAAGGAAGTTAAAAGGACTGAGAACCCCAGTGGAGCTTATTGTAAAAGCACAATAGGAAGTGGCTCGGCTACTCAGCTCGGCAAGCAGGGAGCCTGCGTTATTGGAAGCCATTACACTCTTGCTAAGAATGGGGATAGTTACATGTGATGAGTTCATCAATTCCCCCAATAGATGGAGGCTGATTGACAGAGGAACAGAACAATTATGCTCTGTAAGGGGTAGAGCGAATGGGAGCTCGAGGAGTATGATTTAGAAAGCTCGAGGCAATTAGCCTATATGCCTCTGGCACATGAGGCATTCAGGGCTGTTAGAGGGGCATTTAAGTTTGCAATCATGTCATAAATCATTAGAAGACATCTATTGTAAAAACAATTTTTAGGTATATGTGTTGTTGTGGACAGTCCACGTGTCCCGTGGAACTCCTGCCCCTGTCAGTTTACAGGAGAAGGAAAATCGGGGGTTAGAAATGGGGAAACTATGAGCCTGTGAACAGGATCAGAGGCTGCTGGAGCTTCAAGTCTTGAAACATCCCCACCCTGGAGTCGATTTATGGCATTCCAGGTCATTCGATCATCTGAGCTGATATAATAAAATACAACAAATACGTGTATATGATCCTATTGTTACATCCTAGTGTAGCCGTGTTACATGAAAATATTCTTCCAGTTTATTCTTAGAAAGCCACAGCTGATATGGTGTGAGACAGACAGAAATTCATAGTGGTAATTCCTTACAAACAGGAAAGGAGTGCACACAAGCAGAAGGCCAGAAGTGTTTAAAAGAAAAAAAAACTTTTAATCTGCCATTTTGGGGATTATTGTGTGATGTGATAAAAAAAACTGTAGAAATAGGGTCTTTAGGGTATTGCTGCTAGAAAAATCTTGGACAACCTTACTAGAATAAACTCACCATAACTTGTCACTTATTCACAGGTTGGACATAAACCATATGCTGAACTGAAAAGGACCTCAATGAAATATGCAGAACCCTCCATATGAGGTTGTATGAAAAATTCATTATGTTAAGTTGTTCCAAAATTACACTGACACTAAATCTAAGAATAGCAAAACTCTTGCAAAGCACTTAAAAGAAGCCAATTACTGTAACCATTTTTGCATTTCAGACTCCTTTTTTTCTGCCACCTAGCCATCATCTTTGTCTTGCAAGTGCAACAATTTCTTGATAGTCCATAGGGATATTCTGTTCATGTGAAAAGTATGAATTCAAAGCATAAATTATGATGATAGCATTTCAAATATATGCATGCAAGTTGGAAAATGCTAAATACCCAGTGTAGTACATGCAACACAAAACTAAGTCTAGAAATGGAAAGTACCGCAATACATGGAGAAGTGGTAGACAGCAGGGCGGGTGACAGATAATTCGTTTTAACGTCCTCAAAACTAACAGCTGGCTGGAACCAGGACAATAGTATTGCAATGGCAAAAACCAAACTCAAAATGATCATTTGTTACATTTGATCAGCTCTGTTTAGGTGACTATATGTTTGTAATTCAAAATGATTAATTTGACCGTTTAATCGATTGACCACTTGAATGCCCAACTAATCAAATCAGCTGTAATTTAATCAAACGTAATGTCAATGATGTGCTCATTGAGTAGGCCATGCACTCATCTATGTAAGCTGCTTATCCATGCAACGCAACATTAACTTGAATGTTTTTTGGGACGCCACTTTATAGTATGAGAACAATGCACACTCAGAATACACAGACTGTATGTATAATACGATGCAACGTTAGGATTCCTTCTTGGGAGGAAGATATATATAAGGTAAGCTTTGCCTTTACACCCGAGGCACTGGAATGCTACATCTTAGGCCCTTGCCAGCCCAAGGGAGCCCCC
>JAPMUY010003852.1:0-288443 GCA_026901105.3 Galaxias olidus
TACCTGGTGCCAAATACTGCTCCAGGTGTGTACTTTCTGCATCATTATTTATGACGGAGGATGTTGCAAACCTACAGCATTTTAACTTCCAAATAGAAAAGTATACAGAGGACTCTTTCCTGTATTTTTAAGAGGTAGTTAATTTGACTATACATAAAAAAATCCCCTATTTGCAACTGTTTTTTAAAATCAGTCCTTCCACATTGCTCACACAGCATGCAAAGAATAACGTACGTACTATGTCTGCAGACGAAAGAAAGAAAGGCAACCTTTATTCACAAGTTATTTATTACTGATGGTGAACTGGCCAACTCCAACGACATTTGCATGACTTTCTGAATGCTTTGCAGTGCTAACAAGGTGTTTGAAGATTCCAAACCAACACATTATAATTTATGGTACAACACATTAAAGCTTATTTCTATTGTTCTCACTGCTGCCACCTAGTGAAGGACAATGCAAAAAACCCAGGAAAGAAGATGTAGACATGGCAGTAAATGGTTGAGGTTGGTTAAACCCACCTAGGCAGTCTCTTTGCAGACAGAAACGCACACACACACACACACGCATGCATGCATGCATGCACGCACAGACAGACAGACAGACAGACAGACAGACAGACCCACCCCCCACCCACCCACACACACACACACACACACACACACACACACACACACACACACACACACACACACACACACACACACACACACACACACACTACTACCTGCAACACTCTAATACATATACAGTATATCTTGTTTATAATATTTCATGTGACAACATTCCTCTTTGATAGATTGTAAGTGTCATGAGAAGGTAAAATGTGTTACTGAATCCAAATAAAAAACTAAACCAGCAGCACTTACGTTCAACGTATAAACAAGTACTCTTCACGATTTGTAACAAATCTGTTTCCAACAAAACTGTGGGTAGAGTCCTGTGAATTTGTTAAAAACAGTTTGTGTTATCTGCTACTCCCTGTTGACAACAGATACAAAGCTGACCAAAAATAATTGTTAATAGTCTGAAGTGGTATTTCAAATAGGATGTAAAGCAAATGTACTTAACGACTCACTACAATGCAGTTTGTTTATTTTAAGTTCAGTCAAACAAACTCTCCGTCTTTAAGCATTTATTAAGTATGAATATACATGTGTTTTGGCGTGGTTGGGTCTGCTACATATAGAAGCTCTCTGCTGTACATGTCCGGGACCACATCCTGAGGCAGGGTGCACACATACATCGATCCCCCTTTTGGACACACTAGCAAAACTTATTAGCAGACCCAAGGTGGCAGTTGGGGTGGAGGTGGGAGCATTTCCTGTCACCCCATCCAACAGCACAGAAACTAGCTTTGACATCAGGCCATATAAATGAGCTGAAATTTGATTGTGAACAGGTGTGTTAGTGATTAGTGTGTGTGTGTGTGTGCAACACGCTGTATGACGTCTTACATCAGCAGCGCACAGATTTCAAGTTATCTAGCTGAACTTTAGCTGACGCTCCATTCAATGGAAAGAGTCTAGGATACACTAACAAAAAATACATTATTATGAGCAAACTAAAAATAACGATACTTTTTATTTATCTTTGTTGTTGATTTTTAACCCCACAAAAAAGACATCATGGTAAAAAATGTAAGATAATCTGAGATACAAAAGACAAAATGCAGAAATAAGATATGATCGGGTCATACATTTCCTTCTAAAGGTCTTTCTCAATAGCTGGAAGTGCACATCATTTTGAACTCAGCACTCAATCTCAAACTGATTGGGTCAGGCAGTGGTTATTCATAATAATGTGACTGACTATATACCCACAATGTTCTCAAGAAGACATTTTTAGGAAGTCATATTTTGTGCTTTTGACTTGTTACGTCTTGTTCTTCCCCTCTGACTCTCTCCCGACCTGATGTTTCCCCTTCTCCTCCTCCTCCTTCTCCTCCTCCTCCTCCTCCTCCAAACACAATTAGAGATTCAGAAGTAATTATATGCTTGGCTTCCTCCACGTATAAAGCCAGGTTCACAGCCTCCTTATTAATGCAGAGGCACGCACACCTGCCATTAGCAGCTATTAGAAGTGGAATGTTCTTACCTAGACCCTCCAGAGTAAACACAGATTCAGAAGCGCACACATACACATACACATACACAGTAGAATACACTGCTATAAGGAATTCTGTTATGGATTATGAGCAGTTGTTTTTCTCAATTTCGAGCAAACCACAACTGCTCACATGAATAATTATTTTACTTTTCTCTGTTGTATGTTCTGTAAAGACACAATCCAATCAAATCACCCATGAAAACTAAGAAAATCTAAAATCTTAATGTCGTTATTGCAGATCTGTAACAGTGGGCAACATTTTTCTTTCACAAGTAATATAAAGGGATTTCATTGTTGTAATTGATTGACATAAAAAATGTATTTCTTTATATTATGATGATATGCCTGTACTGAAAACAAGACGTTAGATATAGTATCTACGTAGTCAATTAACAACAGTAACATATTGTAAAAAGTTATGTTCAAGGAACTGAGTGGGACTTATTAAAGTACCTCATTAAGGCCAACTATGAGAAACCTGACACATATTTTAAAACTTGTCAAATGTAACAAAAAATAATGATAATATTGATTCCATGGAATGTTGAGTGTTTAGAATTTCAATAACTGTCTTTAATGCAACTGTGAATAATCTGCATGTTAATCTAAAGGGTCACCGATAAGGTACTTTCTGGTTATTTTTATGATGAATATTTTGTGACCAACCAACTTTCTTCACACAGAGCAACACAGAAGTATGTTCCTAAACGCCTTACAATATGTCATCAAGTAGTAACTGCTCAAAGTTCTGTCATTTAAATCATGATATACCTTCTGTGATTTGAAACAGAATGTTGAAATATTCATCAGATTGCTGATGAGAATTATTTTAGTTCAGCGTAGTCGTTTTTCCACATGCCAGTTTTACGGATATTTAGGATTTTCTAAGGGATGAGAATTACTTTAGTTTAATAAAGCAAAGTAGTTTTTCCACGTGCCAGTTATACAGATATTTAGGAATTAAGGATATGTAGGTTTGTTCCCCCACTTTTGTTCCCCTACCCCAATCTTTCAAACATTTTAAACAATTAAGCAACTTTTTATTCCGGCTATAAACCAGTCTATAACCTGCAAATGGGACAGTAGCAAGAATGACCTTTAGTGTCAAGATTTTTTTGTCAGCAATTTATTTGCCAAGTCTGACAAGCCACAGTAGCAGGTTATCTATCCAAGTATGAGTTTTTATTTATTTTTTGCTAAGAGTTAATGAATAACTTTATGTGCGCGGAATCAGCACATTTCCTTTTACCTCAGACACCAATCAATGTTGGTGTGGCACCGCTGAGGATGAGGACTAGGGGATCATTGTTTTGTAGTTGTTCCTACTCATGCAGAGAATTATCCATGTCCTTTTCAGCGTGCACATACAAAGTTATTGTTAAATTATGGTCATATATGTAATAAATTAGTTGTCCTTCACTTTTATTTCCGTTATATGTGTTTAATAGAAAAACAATTAGTGTTAAATTGTAAAATTACAAACTGCAGCAGCAGAAACACAAGTGCACAAACACATAGTAAAAGGGAAGTTAAGAGCACATACTGTATTACTGTAATATAAAAAAAATGAAAGACAGCAAAAAAAGCTGCTTTTAAAATCTAAATAAACATTAGCGTTTTTGCTCTCAAGAAGCCCTTAATCAACCTGCTTACTTTAGTTTCAGCCTTACACAAAATAAGTACCTGGCCTTGTGCCACCTAATATGGAACCAAAGTTATCTATTATACCATGAGTAAAGAGAAAAGCTTCACACTCAATCAACCATGGCGTCTGTCTTGTCCCTCTTTGACAACTTTAAACACCTAGAGTTACCTTTCACTCTGTTGCTACTCACATCAGATATGACTCAGTCTCTGGCACCTTGTGGCATCTCAGTAAAAAAAAAAACGTTTATTCAAGCATTAGTTGTATATTGGTAAACTAAATAAAAAATATAAAAAGTAAATGTAAAACAGAAAACCAATGTCACTGGCAGTTTGAATAGTCTTGTTCATGGTGGCTTAAGAACACGGTGATCATACTTGAACGTATTTAAAAAACAATTCCAGAAATATTCCTCTAAATGATGCAGTCAAGAGGCCTTATCAATTGCCAACGATTTTGTGCCAGTCAGATCGATGTTCCATCAATAGCTCTGTATGCATTCATAACCAAGATAATGCATGCCCATGTCTGTCACTTTTCCATTGGTTACTCATTCCCAATGTATGACTTTCCTGTTACTGCTGGTATCACTATGAACCCAGTAGAGCGTTCAGTGAAAAGCAAGACTTGCGTTCAGGCAGATTTAACTGCCAGCAATCGCGATAGGGATGAGTTGCCAATAGAAGTGCCAATGGAGGATCAACCCCGTCCTCTAACCACCCCCATTCCAAACCCACCCCCCACTACTCCCCCATGGTGGACTCTGGCCCTTGGTCTTCACGCTCTTCTGCTCATCCCTAAAATTAATTCATCCGCACATCTCTGTCCCTCCAACACCACATTAACCCCAGCCACGGGTGGCATCCTGTTGGAAAATATGTCCCTCTCTGACTCAACAGTGTCACATCAGTTTGACCTTTGACTTGTCCAACTCTAACACACTGCCCTCTCCCATCCTCTGGTTCAGCACCGCACTTAAGTCATGCTCCATTTGAATTTCAACATAGGCCAAAAGCTTTTTCATGTACATGCTCAACACAGACCTCTCTGTGTGATTAAAAAAAGGTCATACTTGGTGTGGGAGAAAGTCTGTGTCTGTGTATTTTACACTCACAGTCCACTGGTGTACATTATGTAGACTTTAGTGAAGAAACAGAATCTAAACTCTGTTAGTAGTCTCCGTTATTGGCATCCCGCGTGAGTGAGTCAATTAGCTGTGTCGCGCTACACTGCCTGCTTTCTAGAGGACAGAGAAAATGTAATTGGGAAGCCATTAGCTCATGCCCAAGACTAGTCATGCAGAGTTGGCTCGCAGATTGGGACATGGTGACTGCACAGTCCCACCGCCTGCATCAGTTCCCCCCTACCTGTGTGACTTCCCCACCCCCCTAACTCCCCCGACCTCCTGCACGACCCCCCAGGTCCCATCCCCCAGCTCCCCTGCATGCCGCTCTCTCTTCACCACCCTTCACCACATCCCCTCACCTTGGCACAATCCAATCAAACAGACCTTGAGGAGACTAAGAGTTGAGTAGGGCCCAATAAGAAGCAAATGAGATAAAAGATCAGTTTTATAACCTCTTTAAAGGAGCAATCTAGTCCCCTTGAGTTATCACTGACACAACCTATTTGTCTTGTGACCCAAAATGTATTATCTATTCTTCTTTTAATTTAACCGATTGTATCTAATTGTGTACCCTTTTAGAACATCTAGATGCGCTTTGGTTTTCTGATGATTTGTCACATTTAATCCTTGGCTTTTACAGTTTTACAGGGATGAGAGTTCATGATTGGTTAAAGGTGACAACAGCACTGATCAGAGCCTTGCTTTCAAGAACACACGGCGGCAGCGGCCTGGTGGCTCAGATTCAGTCAGTGGAGGTGGAGCAGTGGAGGTGCGGTTTCACAGTCCCACTCATAAAGAGTTGCTCGGTTTTATGACCCCATTGCTCAACATCACATGCCTCCAATGCCTGGATATGACCCTAAGATAAGGCTTGGCCCAGCAAGACAAGTGCCAGCTTCTTTAATTTTCTCCTCTCCTCAAAGAAAAAAAGAGACAAAGACAAGTATCTTAAGGTAGCCAGGAACTAAAGCCACCATTACTAGCACACAGACACACCACATTATCAGTATACATCCTGAAAGCATAGCAGATCTATTTTTTAGCCAGGACATCTGCTTACATGAGTTTCAAAGCTGACGTGTGCAATTGCATAAATAGTACATAATAGGCTATGTACCATGTGGGTGATTTCACTTTTATCAAAGGGGGTGAAGCACTTTGTGGCTCACAAATTCCATAACTCATATCTTTATGATAAGTTAATTGCCTTATACTTGACAGCAGCTCACAGCGAAGGCCGTAAAGGGGCTGGATTACAAGATGATGTACCATAAAAGGTTTGGCTCTCATTGTAAGTAGGTGTGAATTGAACCGGGGACTAGTGACTGGCTTTAAGTTTGCTCTTTCTGATGATGACGTGAGTGGTCATGAATTTCTTTAAACTGTTACATTTATTTTATATGCATGAGTATTGTTTTAGTGTTAGTGTATATGTGTGTGTTATTATGTTTGCGTACAGTATCTGTGTATGAGTGAGTGCTTGTTGTGAGTTTGTCTGTTCATATTCTTACAGTCTGACAGACTGATTTACTTCCTCCAAATGAAATATTAAGGATCACATTCCTGATATGACATACTTATGCACTGAACTGTCTTCTAAATAACATTACAGGTTCGAACGAAAGAGTGAAAGTAGGAGCTCCAAATCGAAGCCCACAAAGATTCTCTGCATCATTTGTTTCCTTAGTGATGCACAACATTAATTATACTGGAATTCCAAACATTCGTTGTGCTAACAGTCCAATGACAAATATACCCCCACAAAGGTCTAACGTTCTTTTTTTTCATTATTCTAACTGGTTATATTAATGAGGCTAATGGCACATGAGCGATACTGAGCCAGAGTGAAACTGCATTGCGTGACTGCCCCAGAGACTTCCTGCATTGAAAAGCTTCATGGATGCCCAATCCATTCAAAGGAAACCATTAGAACAAACTGTTCTTGGGAGCAGCAAAGCAGACCGGGCATGACTTCTATAAACCTAATCACCTCTTAGTCCCCTATGCAAGGACAAACCACACAAGTTGTCACCACGTAAACATAGATCTAGAGGCAAAGAGAACGAAGGGACTTCAACTGATTTCTTCAAGGCCGACAAATCCGAGGGGATGAAAGGTTATTGAGAATAAATTAATAAATATTACTTTGCCGAGGAAAACTTTGCAATTTCTCCTATACACTATACCTACGTCATTGTTTTGTTTTGTCTGATCTTTCTCCAACAGGTTCCGTCTCTCTCTCCAGTCAACCTGGTATCAGCTGCTATTAATGGCATGGACAGGATAATCTTTAACTCCTGAACAGTGTGGGGGAACCCCTGCTGTGCAGAAAATATTGAGCCATAACATTTCCGGGTTTAAATCATCATGAAGTGCTGTAAATTACTTACATTTAAGCGTCAATAAGAACTTTGAAGTTGTCAGTATTGTTAGTATGGGGTAGAGAAGATCTGAAACATTAGAAGCATGAACAATATTCAATTTATTGGGGCCTATCATTTCTTTATTCTCTTAGAACTCAAGTAGTGTGGATTTCAAGAAAGAGCGGACAAGCAACACAAGACATGTACGCTTCGTCTCTCATTTAGATTTGAAGCCAAATGCTAGTTATTCTGCATTTCCAAACTAAGTATAACCCAATAACATATAAAAACAGTACCACATACTATACCACAGGACTTCTTATCACTCAGGGAGGGTTATACAAAAGACTCATATCATTTTTGACTAATTCCAATTGGTGACATGACAGTAGGTTATTGTGTAGAAAAAAGGGAAAACTTCAATATCTTAGTCAAATATGAGAATCTCACCATTCCAACATGCTGCAATTAGACCCCAGACAAAAGAAAATCTATATTCCCATGTTATGGCGTATATATTATATATTATGTTTTGAGTAACATAACTAGGCCTGTGATGAAAATTATGTGTAATTGTGACTGACCTGTCCATGAAAAACTTTTCCAAATCTCTTGAGTTTTTTCTGGTTATTTTTTGTTAACCTAAGACCTGAATTACTGCTTTTGTCAATGGTTTCTGCATTACCACTCATGCATGAATCATATTTTTTGCAAAATGTCTTTTTTGTTGAGAATCACTAAATGTTGTTTTCAGAAGATAATCCACTGCTGTTTGGTCAATGTAGTAAAAGAGTTGAACACATGCAAAAGAGAAGTTCTTCTCCAAGTAAAGTGGTTATATTTCACAAAGGAGAAGGACACCCTCTTGTGGTGAAAATCATGTTTAGTACAGTAGATTAAACTACTCATATACTACTGTATGAACAACCACAACATCAACATTTCCCAAAAGGTTTTGACAATCTTGAAAAAATCCCATATTCCAAGAATCTTGGGTTCTGCATAACCATAGTTTTAATTTTGCCATGTCAGAGAAAGAGATTGGGGGGGAAAATTAGCTCGTTTTGATCAACTTGCCGCAGAATTCAAATCCATGTAAATGTATTCATAGAAAATGAGTCACACAATTGTATGCGCAATTGAGAGGCCTACTGGAAGCACACATAATGACGCTGAGTATGTCTGTCAGGACCCAGGGGCATGGTCAGTGAACTGGCCATGATCACTGGGATCAGCCTGGTCATACGGGGTAGGCAATTAAGGCTGCATGGCATCATTCAGCACCAAACAATTTAATAAATGAAGCTACTACAGAGACACATCATATTGGCATATAGATTAAATAACAATTGAGTGGATGATCTTGTAAAATGTAAAAGTTAGAAATGTATAACTAATATTTTTCAAAAAACATACATTCCATTTTAGATTGACTTTTTTTTTACCAATAGAGCTAGCATTATGCTTCAATAAAGGTTTAGCTAATACTTTTTATCAAATGTTTGATTCAGCCCCAGGAATACTTTAGTTCAACAATGAGTCCAGCTAATCCACCCACTGCAATGTACTGTATCTCACCATGTAGACAAACTATTATATAATTCAAGCCTTGGAGGCAGCTGTGGAATTTGAGAAGCTTTCTGAATGATTTTGTCATTACCTGACTGTCAAGTTTCAACAGTTGATATGGTGATAATACCTTTGCACAAATTATCTAATAGTTCAGATAAGATCAATAGCATACTTCAATAATACTGAAAAGGAGCACATTTAAAATGCTTTGCAAATAGATTAAAAGATCAGATTTCTTTTAGCATGGACTACCCTGCAGACTGGCTCCTGTATGTCCCCACTAATAATTAATTAGTCCTTCAGTTTGTCTGCTTTTTCAGCAGCAGCAGTCTTTAAATAACCCACTTTTCCATGTACTGCAGAACACAAGTTACTTGTGATGTGACAATATGACAGTCCATAACATATCAGAGCTGTGCCCAAGGGAACTGAGATTCAAATAAAAAACAAACCAATGAAAAGTTAACTACATTTTATTGAAAGTTTACATGGTTTTGGTTTACTTGCAACAAAATAATTCTAACAAAGTGCAATTGTATCACATGCCAGTCACTCAGCTTTAACAGGCACGTAATTTGTGCAAATTTAACATAGGCCTAATTTTTCTTAGCAGACATGCATAGCAACAAAATGCATGCCAGGATTGTTCTAGAAGTTCTGTTATTGATAGGAAGCATGACTTTTCTTAAAAGGTGATTCTACACTTATCATGATGCAATGGTCCTCAAAACCTTTAAATCCATTGTATGATCAAAACCGCAAATCCTTTCTATAATTTAATGGTTGCAAGACATCAAATTGGCTTAATACACTTTACGTAGCGACTCCTACACATACAAAAAAAGTGAACACCCAAAAGTGGAATACCATGTCATGTGCTAACATTTTTACATTTCTGCTGACCTAGATGTGAGAGAGCTCAAGGTTTGTCAAAAATGCACTTCTCCCTTTTGGATGTTGTTGTTCAATGCAAACCAGCGAGTTCAGGTTAGGGATAAAACATTCGGGTGGCAGCACAGGTCACAGGTTATTTGGGAAAGCGGGTGCAAAACTACATTATCTTGCCGTCCTTTATTTTTCCATCAAGGGCACTGGTCAAATCAATTACAACTTAAGCTAGAACATATTTAAATATGAACAAATATCTTTAAGTTGCATATAGATGGCAACTATTGAAAAGAAAATGTAATATAACATATATTCAATATGGTATAGTCCATGCAGTTGAGCCCAACCAGTTTGCATGACTATAGTGTTTAATTATAATTCTAGGAAATAATGTGACACCAGCCACTAGTGCATCAGTTCATGGTTCAGAATGTGAGGCTTCTTTCAGGCACTAGAAAATAGTTCAGCCAGACTTGAAGAGGAGGATGGCCACTTGTCCTAAGTAGAAGTAGATGAAATGCTTTGTCTCATGGGTGACATAGCTGCCAAAATTCCTTCCCACAATGCAGTGCCACGTTGGGTTATATTTTTTGTCAAATTCCTGTAACAAAAGTAAAGATGGAGAAGTATTTAGTCAACTCTAGATACCTTACTGCCTTTTTCTTCAAATGGCTAGCTGAATCTCCCTGGGAACAATTACTATAATATTACGTGGGCAACAAATTAAAATCAAGCAAGGCTAAAATTGCTATCAACACTGTCGCATCACCTTTTTGATGAAAGCGGCTATATCCTTCTCTATATTGTACTTCTCCATAGCCTGGGTAGCACAATCCACAGCATCCTGTTGCATATCTTCAGACATGTCAGCATTCTTTATAACAGCCTTCCTGTCAGTCATGTTTTCTAAAGAACATAAAAACATGAGAGAGAGAGAGAGAGGGAGGTGGGGGGGGGGGGTAATTATTCGATTTTTTTACGTGACAAATTTAATCTTTTCAGCCCACGATTTGCCTGACCGGCACTATTGGCCTGTAGGCGTACAGTGATAAAAATACTTAAAAAAATATGAATAAATTCGACAAAAGCCCGCTTACGAAATAATGCAATAAGTATATGATTTGTTCGTCATGGATTGGTTTATTATAATAATCTGTGACCCTGGGAGAAGGTGCGATGTAAAAGGATAACCATGAAACCTGATCCAAGTCGGGAGTTAAATTACTTACTAAAATCCCTCACCAATATGACCTACATATTGCCTAATAATTTTGTGCAGAATACCAGTCACGGGTCA
Source organism: Galaxias olidus (assembly GCA_026901105.3). Taxonomy (NCBI): domain Eukaryota; kingdom Metazoa; phylum Chordata; class Actinopteri; order Galaxiiformes; family Galaxiidae; genus Galaxias; species Galaxias olidus. Next base: position 11,001 of record JAPMUY010003852.1, read on the forward strand.
CTTGATGCCCGGCACGCACGAGATTAATTTCCACATCTGATATTAGCCTAATATAGCATAATATGGTAGAACGTGAACTCGGCGTGAAGAACACATTTTATTTTCAAGAGCGAATACTATTGCAGCCCAACTAGTTTAACATTCTACACATTTGATGCAAATTGATAATCACTTGAACGTAGCTGATTATTCGACTCAGGCATGCTCTCGTTCCCGATGATATTCGCTTATTACAATTTCTATTGGGGTTAATAAAGTATTTTTCCATTATTAACAATGAATGCACTGCTTACCTGTTTCGCTTACCAAGTCAATGGATAGTTTTCCTCCACAAAAATAGGATATTTCACCAGGTGTTAAGACTTGTTATGTTGCCTGTAGTAATATTGCCCAATTCACGCTCGACGTGCAGGTATTCCACACGTCGAAATACCGCCTCCGGCCAACACTCAACAGCACGGCACTAACTCTTCCATTGGATGAGGGGCACCGGCTTGGTGTGTTTAAAGCATTTTCTACCAGCTCCTGTATGCCAGCATCTTATTTCATCCCACAATGCATCGTTCACAATAGTAAGAAGTGTTCTTTATGTCTCAAAAACAACAGGCTTAAGAGTAAACCTGACAAATGGCTATGATAATGTGATAGGCTATATAGGCTGTAGCCTATCATAAATTACGCTGAATTAATTTATCACGTAAGCATACTATCGATTCTATTGTATTTAACAAAAACAAAAACAAAAAACATCTGAAATTATGTTGCCTAGGCCTACACTTCGGCTCTTTTGGGTGAGCCGGTTCATTTGACTCGGTTCACCAAAACAGACTAATGAGCCGGTTCATTTGGCTCTAATTCGGCTTTCAGTTACAGTATATTTCTTTAAATTGTGTCAGCCTAGCTAACAAAGTACTAACTTCTGATTGGTTCTGATAAACCTCAATTTACTAACGCATGGCAGTCAGAAAGTCACCGGCCTAGTTTTTTCAACCACAGTGGAATGAGTTGATGTTTGGTTTTTGTGGAGGAAACTCAAGTTGATATGAGTTGATAGACATAGCTCGAATTGAAATGTGGGCTGTGGTAATTTAGAATATATGCACACAAAAAAATAAAAAATTTGTAATGATGAATAATTTCGGGAAGATGTGATTTGGATTACTTTTTTTCTTTGGAATCATATCAATTTTGTTTGGCCTGCATGTAACCTTTGTTGACAAAGATGGAATGTCGTGTCTTCAATTATAAAAACTTTAAAAAAAATAAAATAATGCATGAGGGAAAAAAAAGTACACTAAAAGAGAAAAGTATAGAAATAGTAAACTGTGCTGAAGCCTGAAGGGGCAGTTTGTTCTTACTGAGGCCACCCCAGAGTTAGTCTAAGCCACAGGTATCATTAGTGTTCCACTTTGTTATTTCAGACCATCCTTCAAGAAAGGTTTTTGCTTGGGATAAGTAAATTTTTTCTTCTCTCCCGTTGGAAATTAACCAGGGCAAACTGCACCTTTTGATCACCTCTGCCGGTGGCGTTAGAATCCATGTCCACAGCAATTAGCCGGTTTCTTGATTAGAATTAGATGAAACATACCAAACCATTGTTCCGGACTATCGCATGTGTTTATAGCTCACACAACCCATAGTAACGTTTTCCAGAAAAATCATTTCAGTTCATCTAGTCCTAGCGAGTCTGTCACGTCAAGGTAAACCCCGCTCCAGAACGGACGTCACATCCCACCTGACTGCAGTTGGATACTATTGCTCGATTTCCCGCGCGGCATCTCTTCTCCGCGCGCAGACTGTAAAATATGTCCCCCGTTGACTTCGCAATATAAAACTGAGGTTCCGCCTCGCATTAGGTCCGACCGCGTGCTTCAATAACGTCTCGCGTTTACGTGTTTATTTCTGCGTGTTAAAGTACAAAAGATACATGTAAATAACATTGCTTTGGAGTTTTTGGAAGGGGTATCACACTTTTGGGAAAGCCATGCTAGACTACTTGGCTTAGTCATAACAGTGCTAAACGAGGCTACATTGCTGCCTACAAGATTGTTGGACGCACAATCATAACATTGATTTCGATCATGTCGTCAGACTAAGGATAATTAGGCACATCTTTATTTCCCAAAATGTGGAGCTTTTGCTTTAATCTACACAGCAATGTACACTTCAAAAGTTGGCTGGAAAGGACTTAACACTTTCAAAACAAATAAAGAACAAGTAAAAAGATGGTACAATTTAAGTATTTTTATTAAAAATGCTAGAAGAAAATTAAGATAACGCAAAGCACACTATCTTAAAATGCAATCACCAACCACCCCAATTTAATTCCCTCATTTACCAGGCATCTACGATTCCATCCTTTGTTCCAACTTCCTGGTCCTCAGTTTCCTTTTCTGCCATATCCTTTGACTGCACATTACTCAAAATTTATGATATATGGGCTATTAAAAAAAAAGTTGCTCGGGGACTCCATTATTAGTTCCGAATCAATTCAATGATTCCTGGAAAACGGATCCCGTTCCAAGCATCCATCCTTGCCTATCCCTTTCCTAATCGATCCACTCATCCAGCTCCAAGGATTGGGATCCACTGAGCCACTCCTCCACTCAAAACCTTGAAATACCAGGAAGAAAATCAGAGGCAAGCCGTTAGAAAAAATTTCAGATTTGGGCCTAGCCCAATTATCACTGGGCAGTCATGAGAAAATAAAAACAAAAGGGAGCACCCAAACCATCAAATGAGATAATTGAAGCAATACAGATGTGGTTCACCTTTGAGCTAAAACAAGCAGAGCCCCAGCCTAATTTCAATGCAGCTTCTACAAAAAAGTAATAAATTCAGGTTTCACATTTGCCAAAATATTCACCGGCACATTGCCACAAATGCAGGTTGATTACTGCTAAAATGATGCAAAAAAGAAACTGAAGTACATAGTGAGTAAAAAAAATTAAATCATGCATGGTGTTGCAACCATTAAAAACTTCAAACAATTATATGAAGCATACCATGGCCTCTTCACCTGACTCCTCCTCAATTAGATGTCCTATCCTGATCCTACAAATGAATGTGCTCCACAATTCTTTTATTCCAAATCATTGTTTAATCCTTCTTCAGATGTCTAAAGGAAGACACAAGGGTAAAATACAGGTAAGTAATGAGTCCCAAGCCACTCAATGAAAAATTAACTTTTCAATACTTGCAAAAACATTGAGTGCAATAAACGACAACTCAACATTTTTGAAGTTCGCCACAGTAAGTTTCCAATGCAAAAATGAAGGAAAACAGTCAATTAAAACAGACTTAACCAGGACCAAAACAAAGGACAAAGTAGCAAGGATGGGGGAGGGGAAGATAGGTGTAAGGGGTACACCTACACAAGAAAATCCACTAGGACATGAAATGAAAAATTAAAATCTATAATCCAAAGTCTGAAACTCGTAAGGGGTAAAAACAGGAGGGTATACAGGGAACTCATCAAAAGGGCACATCAACAATAGTAGAAAGAGTTTAGGAACGAGAGCGAGAACGGCTATGACGAGGTGAGTAACGGGGTGATCCTCTGCCCCTGGCACGGGAGTTGCTGCGGCTTCGGCTGGCACTGCGACTACGGCTCCTGCTTCGACTCCCTCGGCTCCGGGAGCGAGATCTTCCATAGCTCGGGCTGCGGGGACCATCTACTTTCACACGAATGTATGCAGTCTCTCCCTAGTAGACAGAAGAGAACTTGACGTTGAAAGACAACACTCTTTCACTAAATAAGAACACTGCACATCAGAAAGATACCAGGGTGGGATTGAAGGCTGGAACAATCCTAGGGCCGTCCAAGAATGTGACCCTGTACTCACCTTACAGAAAAAGAAAAACCAATCCATGACACCTTATCAAATCAGTAAACATACCTCATGTGATCGAAACTTGGTGTTGTCCAGCTTTCGGACAGCATAAGTCATGTCTTCTTTTCGCACAAACTCGACAACGCCAGTTCCATCTCTGAAAACATCAGCGTAGCAGACGTCACCAGCTTCACGCATGTGATCTTTTAAATCTTGCCAGCTACCACTCTGAGGAAGGCCTTAAAAAATAAAGTTAAATTATTATATTAAATCTTCATAAGAAAGACAACTCTTAACTGAACAGGATGTTGAGATGAGACTACATTTTCCCGTGTTAACCATCAAGTGGCATTTGCTAGTCAAAAAGCAATGCAAAACGTTCTAGATTCCCTTGGATACAATTTCCAATTGTATATCAGACAAGATTCAAATATGGATAGTAAGGTGGTGAAATTTCGAGCAAATAAAAAAGTTACAACCAGACTTGGGTAATATCTTACTTTGTCCTTACCTGAAACAATGACCCTGTACTCAGAACGTCTAGATGGGGGGCCGTATCTGCCCCTAGGAGCACCAATGCCGCCACCGAAGCTACCACCACCACCACCACCTCCTCCTCTTCCCGAGCCCCTGCCGCTCCTGGGAAACTCAACGCGTAGTCGGTAGCCATCGTAATCATAACCATCACGTCCGTATACTGCATCATCGGCGTCCCTAAGAGAATTGTTTATTTATTTATTTTTTTAAATAGAGTTAGCATTGGGGAATCTAACATATTCCACTTTGAGCATTTGGCTGGCTAATCGGCTTGGTTAATTACTGTTAGCACCATCAATAACCCATTCATTGTTTTGGCTTAGCGATGTTAGTAAACTTAGTTGGGCACGCTGGAAAACCAAACATGAACAAAGCCTCATTAGTGGATGTATTAGTAAGCAATCTTTGCACAAAAAAATATCAGTACACCAAGCTAACTCATGTTGGCTACCATTAGAGATTATCGACACCAATATGTCTTTAATGTCAAGGCAAAGCGCGCGACGGTGCTTTGAGGGGCATAACACAACTGCAATGGCATTGAAACTGTAAATAATGAATCCTAACGTTCTCAGGACTAACATTGATTTAAAGTTATACCGTATCTAACCTCAACTGATACATTATTTAACAGCACAAAAAAGTAAAACTGCATGCCTAGACCAATTTTATTTCATTCGTAGAAGGCTTGCAGCATAGTCAAGTAGATCTTTGGATCAGCCCACGAGTTAGCCTTACCTTAGCCTAGCCAATATGGCACAGAGCCCATTGCTCCCTGGCCTTGCTGCTTTAGCTAGAATTACGTTAATATTAACGCTAGCTAACGTTAGCTCGTGAGGTCCTCAAAGTAACGTTAACTTACCTGGGGTCTTCAAACTCAATAAAGGCAAAAGGAGGACCTCCTCTTCGATTTTTCAGATCGATATCTCGAATTGCTCCATATTTGTAAAATACGTCTTCTACATCTTTAGTGCGAATATCAGGTGGTAAGTTTCCAACATAAATTCGACAATCGTTGTTGCCAGCAGGGCCCCGCACCACACCTCCCGACATTGCTGATGGATCAATGGCTGAAGCTAGAAGCTAGCTAAAAGCTAACGTTTGTTATGAGAATGGTTGATTCTACCAAAAGCTAAATAGCACGTAACGAAAGGCAGGTAACAATACTAAAGTAAAGTTATGCTTTAATTTGCATTGGAAATCTACGTTAGACAATCAAATATCTAGTTAAATTTTTTAATAGCAATCGGTCAAGTCACTGTCTCAGTGGCCCGCTTCTAAGGTTCTCTTCTGCAGAAGGAAGAAGCAATTGGCGCTTATTTTAAGAGTGTTAATGCATCCCGGAAATGTGTACGGTTGAGAATCAGAAATCGTTACTTCCGCCATACAAAATAGTCCACTAATTAAAAGCGGTTAAATACGTTTCATTTTGCAGCTGAGATCAAATATATTGGTGTAGACAAAAAAATTTTTACTCTTCACGTAATATGTTTTGCTTATGTTTAGAAATCCTCCACCAACTTTGCAATGTTGAATTGAATAATTGCAAAGGGTTAATAATTAGGAGGACTGTCTTGACCATCTTGTCGCAGTGGCATCCGTCAAACAATGAAGATTCTGATTCGACACTAAGGATTGCCATTAGGTTGCCGTTGTATTCTTTAATGATTTTAGTCAAATTGTCAACTTTTTGTGCACTAAAAGTCGTGAAATTGATAAGCCTACACTGCACTCAAAGTTTTTTATAGGCCTGTCTCGCAAAACTATACTATTAAATTAAAAGGAAATCCCAACAATAGGTTTTCTTCACCTCAATTTATTAGTAGGCATATGATATTTTAATTCGAACAACAAACTCAACAGCTAATTATAATCAAGCCACTATAAATGTAACGCAGGGTATGTAATTCATGGCATAATTATCAATATCAAATAGGGAACATACTCCAACCCCGAAAAAAACTATTTGATACTTTTACAAAGCTCAGACAAAACGAAACGTCATGCAATGTCTACCATTTATGTCTAAATAATTGCTTATATGTAAAACACAGTTAATTTATGTTGACACTTTTGCAGTTGACAGTATTTAAGTTTATTGCTTTTTATCTTTTAAATATTTCAACAATAGGACGAATAACCCAGCCACATATTGCCTGCCTTAAAGTGAATGAAGACACAATTTTGGTTAATGGCTGTTTCTGATTCAATGTACTCTCCAAGAGTGTTCAACAGTGTTTTCAATGTCAACAGGACAGCAAATATGTTACATGTACTTTAGTCTTTCAAATCTCATTTACAGATAATTTTAGGGTTTATTATGGCGGTAGCATTGGACATGCAACAGTTGGCAAAAGCTTTAATTCAGTATGCATAACTAGCTCCATAGACATGCAGGTCATCTTCGTTGCCATCTCCACCACCAATGTACTTCCCCTGGCAAGCCAACCCATTCACCTTTGGAGGAAAAAAGGGAATTGGGGAATATAGAACACAAACAATGTTAGGGAGACACTGCACCCAGCAACATGTTAAAATGTAAATTAAATGAAAAACCCCAAATTCAGTTTATTACAAAGTTGAGAAAAGATCGACATACCTCTGCTCTCTTGATAAACTGCTCTGTGGCAGCCCCCTGATTCTCCTTGTGTCCACGCCAGGTTTTAAGCGCGGATGCCTGCAAGGCCCTGCCATAGGAGAATGTTAGAGCCCAAGGCTTTACCAAAGGGCAGTTATTGATGGCACTGAGATGGACAGAAGCCTCGTCTTCACTCTGACCTCCAGAGAGAAATGCTATTCCTGTGGAGATAGAAAGGGCCATTCGATGCTGGAGGTCAAAATCATTTTTTCAATGGACATACGGTATTTTTCACTGCATGTCTATGACCTCATCTGATCTCTGCTAACCTGTGACAGCCGGAGGAACAGTGCGACGTAAGGCAGTCACTGTTGCCATGGCAACCTCTTCCGGGCTGTATTTGGTGGAGCATCCATGTCCAGGAGTAACCATGTTGGGTTTGAGCAGAGTGCCCTCCAGGTAGACGTGATGATCAGACATGGCCTTGTATACAGCACTAAGGACCTAAAACACACACCACGTTTTCATCAGGTCTAAATATATTCATAGAGAAAAAGTAAAGTACGCAACGCACACACAGAGGCTGAAAAGTTTAAAGTAACCCTTTTGTAAATCCCCTTTTGGTCTCACCTTTTCAGTGACATATTGACAGCGCCTCAAGTCATGATCTCCATCAGGTAAAATTTCAGGTTCGATGATTGGCACAATCCCATGCTGAATGATGAAAGAAGGGCGAAGTAAACTCAATCAATTTATTGTACAATAACCAACTAGTGTTGTCCTTGTGCTTTTCAAGTCCTAACCTGCTGGCAAATACTTGAATATCGTGCCAGGACATTGGCATTTTGGTGGATGGCTAGTTGAGATGGGTTGGTATCACTGATCTTGAGCACACACCGCCACTTTGCAAAAACTGCCCCATCTTTTTTATACTGAGAACAGCGTTCAGACAGGCCATCCAGACCTTGAGAATATAAAGAGTGTATGTCAATGAAGAGTATGTGAACTTTACAGCCTAATTTCAATATAATATTGGTAGGTATATATTGTAATCAGATGCAGAGAAGGATCCAAGATGAGCTACCCTGTGTGGTGTTTTCTCCACAGGTTCCTGCCAGAGGCACAACACCCTTGTCAACCTGGGAAAGAGCAGAGTATAAATATTTGTGGCTTATTAGTTTGCTAATAGTGTTCTACCTATTTGCTTTCTATGTATTATTATGATTCTGTTGTGCCCATTGTCTGTTAAATAGTACTGTCTTACTGTGTGAACACACAGCCTCTTCAATATTATATCAGAAACGAACATTCACTAACATTATTATGTCCTTATACTGAATTTGCTACTTTGTTTAGTGTGTGTCATACAAAACGTTTATTTGTACCAGCTGTAAAATATCAAAACATAAAAATCCAAAGAAAGAATATAGATGTCTCAATAACTGAGATTGCACCTTGATGCCAACCAAGATACCCTTATCCTTGATCATCTTCACAAAGGGTATGCCATTATCAGAGTGTTGGTACAATGTTTCATGGAAGAAGATGACCCCTCCGATGCAGCTGCAGATACGATCATCCGCACTGAAAAGGATCTGACGATACTGTCTGCGGTTCTCTTCTGTGTTCTCGACCCCCACCTGGCTCAGACGCTTGGCTATGCTGCCTGTTGTAATAGTATATTTTAACCAACATGTTTACAGGTGTTTGTTACCTCTATTTCAAGGAATACCTTAACTAGGTTATTCAGAAGCATGACCCTCATAATTTAAAACAAATAGCTTGTTAATACATCATTTAATCAATAGGTAAGTATTTTATTAAAGCACAGAGATGTACAAAGTCGTTACTGACCCACAGACTCATCAGCAGCCAGTATTCCCTTTCCAGGGGCAACTATGCGCAGGGCAATCTCCTGCAAATCCTTCTTCTGCCCAGCAGAGAGTGTGGGAAACTGATGGGTCATCTTAATGATATGATTTTAAGATCTGTATGGGATAGTTTTCCTGATTATGTGACTAACATTGCTGCGTTATTCTTAACAAAAAGGAAACAAAAAATGAATATTTTGCATGATCTGATCTTAAAAAGGTCTCAAAACCAGTTAAAACAGTTTAAAAAAACAAATCCAGACTATCAGTGTTTCACACAGTTTATCAAAAGTTACTAAATTGTGGTCTGGGATCTATGCGTACACTACCCATATAGATTTCTCTAAATATTGAGCAAGCATTATTGCAAGACCCATTATTAAATAATGCTTGATAGATTTGGTTTATACCTGTGGTTAATACTAGGAAATTAAATAAGCTGCTTAATGTCACTTCTACCATACAGATACTACGGGTTCAACAACAAGAGCTCAGTTACTATCAATCCACAAAGGTCAAATTTAAAAGCAAGTAAAATAAATAGATATAGAAAAGACTATATAGTTCACATTGAATAATATTTCATTTGGTAAGTAGTAATTAGGCTCCTAATGACAAAGATACCCACATTTGCTAATGCTCAAATAGATTAACAGAGTGTCTTACCAGAGCAAATGTTAAATCTCAGGACCCTGATGAGATGATCACTGACCCAGGTTCCTTCAGTTAGACCTTCTGTTTGTAAGGAGCCCATCTATGTAGCACCTCATAAAGCCATGTGATTACACCTCTAGGCGGAGCTTAAAGACGTCCACTTAAATGTGACAAAAATGGGTGACCTAGACTCTCTTTTAAATAGAGTAAATCTAATATATAAATATGTTAGTATTGAATATGTTACTGGATTATTATTATTATTATACATCTGAACTGCAATTGTAGTTTATTTTGCTCCTAGTCAGCAACCATGTTTACAAACTTTCCTTAACATAACAATATGTGTAGAACTACTTGTGCAATGAGGAACTTGTCCATATCTTTATTTTTTTATACTCAATTTAAGTGTTAACCCTTCAGAAAATGTTAATAAACTTTAAACTGCAAAGTTTAAACTCTTTATACTATTTTTTATTATAATTAGTTGCAATATGCTCAGGGCAATTTCTTAAATCTCATGATAATTTGGACCAAGCTCCAAAACCCAAAGGAGCATTTTAGTCTCAGAGCAATCCACTCACTGCATGTAATTTAGCTGTATGGAATGTGATTGAAAGATTCAAAAATAGAAATAGTTCCAGGTTTCTGTCAATGTACACGGACATGCTAATTTGACCCTTATTAAGAAATTAGGTCAAATACCTTGATATTTGAACCAGAGTATACAGCCTAGAGATCTGTAGTGTGGCGCTATAGTATATGCATAAAACTGTATGTTAATTTAAAATCTTGAATCACTATTTTGTCTGCAAGTCTAATTTCAATGTATAATTTTTTAAGTTAAAAATCAAGTATCGATATTGCCAAGATAAATGTTTTCTATAACTTTAAATAAATCAATGCATATATTAATTGTGTGTGCTTACATACCTGTAATTTCAAAATGAGTACATTGATATCATACAAAGTAGTCTATTGCTTGCATGTACTATACAGGACAACACCTTTTATTGGAGAGGACTTCATCATTGTGTGTCAGTGTGCCTCTGAAACTAGATATGGGTCACTGGACTGCCATCAGAGCCACAACAGAGACATGGTGGACCTGCCTAAGACAAGGGCCTGAAGGGGAATTAAATGTCAGGTTGTAGTGGGACACTCGTTCGGGAGATACTGTACAGACATGACTTGAAAAAGCACTTAGATTATATATAGCTAAGACTGTCAGAGTCAAGTTTTTTTCTGGAACCCTAATTAAAAACACTTAATGATAATGCTTTATCTGGCCTTCTTTTTTCTGTCCTATTAAGGCTGCTCCCTTAAGGGCCTGTCAGTATTTTTCCAAATAGGTCATGCAAACTGGAAGTTTGATATATGCATCAAGGTAATATAATTATTATCCATTGATTTCTGATTGATACAAGAATACATTTAAGAATAAAGTTGATCAAGCAAAACAGTAGCAAATCTACGGTCATAAAATATTTACATGCCATGCACATAGCTACCTTGATAGCTGTGCCAATGTTTGCTTCAATTGGTGTACCGGAGGAGTTTCTAGATACATAAAAAGTGTTCTCTAACCTAACCTGACAAATCTGTGAAAATCAATGTGAAAATTTTTTTTCAACGGGTGACTATGGGGGAAAATGTAAGTATATATTTCTGTCTTCTTTAACAATAAATGTCAGTAGTCAATATCCATCCATCCATTAACTTTACCGCTTATCCTGTACAGGGTCACGGGGAGGCTGGAGCCTATCCCAGCGGACACAGGGCGAGAGGCGGGGTACACCCTGGACAGATCGCCAGTCCATCACAGGGCCGACATATAGGGACAGACAACAACTCACACGCACATTCACACCTACGGGCAATTTAGAGTCACCAATTAACCTGCATGTTTTTAGACTGTGGGAGGAAACCGGAGTACCCGGAGGAAAAATGTTTTTTTTAAACATAACAGAATAAGACTAAAGCAGTTAAAAACATTCACAGACTTTATATCATTCATTAAGATGGTCATACGAGAATGAACAATGGTCAGTTTTATATAGGAAGCCTTACTATATCTAATCAACAAAGATGATTAAAGGAGTACAGTGCCTTGCAAAAGCATTCACCCCCCTTGGCATTTTTCATGTTTTGTTGCCTCACAACTTGGAATTAGAACCGATTGTTTGAAGGTTTGCATCATTTTATCCACAGAACATGCCTACAACTTTGAAGATGTGAATTTTTTTTTTTTATTGTGAAGCAAACAAATAGGACAAAATAACAGAAAACTTCAGCGTGCATAACTATTCACCCCCGTAAAGTCAGTACTTTGTAGAGCCACCTTTTACGGCAATTACAGCTGCAAGTCGCTTTGGATAAGTCTCTATGAGCTTGCCACATCTTGCCACTAGGATTTTTGCCCATTCCTCAAGGCAAAACTGCTCCAGCTCTTTCATGTTGGATGGTTTCCACTTGTGAACAGCAATCTTCAAGACTGACCACAGATTCTCAATTGGATTGAGATCTGGGCTTTGACTAGCCCATTCCAACACATTTAAATGTTTCCCCTTAAACCACTCGAGTGTCGCTTTAGCAGTATGCTTCGGGTCATTGTCCTGCTGGAAGGTGAACCTCCGTCCCAGTCTCAAATCACAGGCAGACTGAAACAGGTTTTGCTCAAGAATATCCCTGTATTTAGCACAATCCATCTTTCCCTCGACTCGAATCAGTTTCCCAGTCCCTGCTGCTGAAAAACATTCCCACTGCATGATGCTGCCACCACGTTTCACTGTGGGGATGGTGTTCTTGGGGTGATGGGATGTGTTGGGTTTGCGCCATACATAGCGTTTTCCTTGGTGGCCGAAAAGTTCAATTTTAGTCTCATCTGACCAGAGCATAACCTCTATACATTTGGGGAGTCGCCCACATGCCTATTGATAAACTCAAAACGTGCCATCTTATTTTTAACACTAAGTAATGGCTTTTTTCTGGCCACTCTTCCATAAAGCCCAGCTCTATGGAGTGTACGGCCTATTGTGGTCCCATGCGCAGATACACCAGTCTCTGCTGCGGAACTTTGCATCTCCTTTAGGGTTACCTTTGGTCTCTGTGCTGCCTCTCTGATTAATGCCCTCCTTGCCCGGTCTGTGAGTTTTGGTGTGCGGCCCTCTCTTGGCAGGTTTGTTGTGGTACCATGTTCTTTCCATTTGAAGATGATGGATTTGATGGTGCTCCGGGGATCATCAAAGATTTGGACATTTTTTTATAACCCAACCCTGACTAGTACTTCTCAACAACTTTGTCCCTGACTTGTTTGGAGAGCTCCTTGGTCTTCATGGTGTGATGCCTCTTGCTTAGTGGTGTTGCAGCCTCTGGGACCTTTCAGAAAAGGTGTGTTTATACTGACAGATCATGTGACACTTAGATTACACACAGGTGGACTTCATTTCACTAATTATGTTACTTATGAAGGTAATTGGTTGCACCAGAACTTTTGAGGGGCTTCATAGCAAAGGGGGTGAATACATATGCACATGCCAATTTCCAGATTTTTATTTTAAAAAATTATTTTTAATATATATTTTTTTCTCATTTCACTTCACCAACTTAGACTATTTTGTGCAGATCCATCACATAAAATTCAGATTAAAAAAACATTTAAATTACAGGTTGTAATGTAACAAAATAAGTAACAAGCCATGGGGGGTGAATACTTTTGCAAGGCACTGGTAAATCAGCCAGATACATATTCTTCCACATAGTTAATTTTGTAATACAAAAAATAAATTGGTATTTAGGCACATAAGTAGTTTTAGGCTTTACGAACCTGAGCCTTAAATTGGCAGAGGCCAATGTTGGCCAATGTAGGAGACAAGTCTGTGGAAGTTGTAGGAGAATTTAGGATGTTATCACAGTCAAAGTTTTGAAAGTAGTCCTTTGATAGGCCTCTCATTGCTTTTGTTGCTCTATCAGGATGGGTCTTGAGTTCAAGGATTAGTTCCACCGGTGTCTTCTGTAATACCTGGGAGTCGAAGGAAGTGCCACAAAAAAATGTCTGCCTCTTGAATCGATCCAGACTACGGAGGCGATTTGCTGGATTCTTGCAGAGAAGCTAATGCAAAGAGAAAAAAAAGTCAAAGTGAAAAGCCTGCCATATTTATTTTTTAATGATAACAGCACAAAATAATCTGACCTCACTGAGCAGTAGGGCCAGTGCAGGGCTGAAAGTCTTGGGCATGGCATATTGAAAGTGTCGGATCTTCCTCAACATGTTGCAATGGTCAGGCTCTGGAGGCACTGGGACCTTTTGAAAAAAATATTTATGTGATTATACAGGCATATACAAGTAATATATCAAGTATGGATATATAATTGGTGGCCTCACCTTTCCAGCCACAAGAGTAAACAACATAATGCCGAAGGACCACCAATCAGCTGCATGGCTGTACGGACCCCCACTCAGAACCTCAGGAGCTGTACAAACAAATATAATAAAACATTATCACACCTCTGTGCTGTTTTTTACATTGTAAAATTGTATTATAGTGTCATTTTCATTTCTCATGGGCCTTCGACCCCAAGCAGCTTACCCATATATTGGATAGTCCCACATATAGTGAAAGCTCTCTCACCCCGTGAAAGGCGTCGAGAGAGTCCAAAGTCAGCCAAACGAAGATGACCTGCATTAGAAAGAATGACACAGCATGCAATCTTCCTTTACTAGAAAGTTCCTTGAAGGCAAACTGTTGGTGTCTGCATTTCTTTTGACTTTTGAGCAAAAATTACCTTGATCGGTCAGAAGAACATTCTCCATCTAAAACTACAGATAGTGAGTATTTAAGTATTAGAATATAAGACTCAAAATACGTAAAAATATGTATCAATGTCTTAAAAACAGTTAATAATCAATATGGTCATACCTTAATATCTCTATGCATAATCCCAAAGTCATGCAAGAATCCTACAAATCAAACAAATAAACGGTTATAATTATTTGCAGATCAGTCATCAACAGAAACTTTAAAACAGTTTAGTTTAATATCAAGCTTTGTGATGTGTTATTATCTCATGCAGGAGTTCAACAATTATTTTCTTTAAAATATAGAATAATTTGAGACACTCACCCAAAGCAATTCCTAGTTCTGCAGCAAATACTCTAACCTCATCTTCTCCAAACTTGCCCTTTAACGACCAGTATGTGTAAAGGTCTCCAGTGCTACAGTAATCACACACTGTAGGGAAAGAGATGGAGGTCTGGGTCATGACATACTATGGAAACAAACATGCAGTTAAGAGAGAGAAGTCTAGTGCTGGTGTTAGAGATAATGTTGACCATGAAAACAATATTAAAAATTAAAAAAGCAACAACAAAAAAGAGTACAGGAAAAGGAGCAATCCAATGAAATGCTTATGTTTGTTGAGGCAGAATCTAGAAAAGTAAAGGTTATACAAAATCTGGGAATGAAAGAAGTGAACTTCCTGCCTGTGGCATAGGCCTATAGCCACTCAAAAATGATTTACTATAATGCGTTCCAATAGCTTCTTGGAAATTGTGTCCAATTACCAAAAGAAATGTAAAATCTACTCAATGTAAAGCACTGAACTTCTTGGAAATTAAGGCAGTAAAAGAAAAAAAAGGTGGTGGGAAGTGATTTGGAAGAGGGAACACAGAGAAAAAAAGGAAGGTGCTATACTATACCCTTGAATCTCACAACTCACTAGATGGCAGTATAATTCTTCAAGAGGGCTAATACTGAGTTGCAATGGTAGAACTAAGACACTATCATCGTTTCTGCCTTCCATGATGCCTTTGAAAAAAATTATAATTTTCAATCTCATTTTATGTTATCAATACATTAATATTTCCAATCTAAAACTCCTTGAATCCAAACTCAGGAGCCGGGCAATACCACTTGTTCAGGATAAGAAAACAGTGGGGAGAGAATAGAAAAAAGGAGGGATCTATGCTATCAGAACTCACTAATGAAGAGATGGCGTTGGGTCTGCCAACAGTCCTGAAGGTTGTGGACGAATGGGTGTTTGAGCAGACGCTGCAACATAATAGTTCAATGCACACTCACATGGGTTCACATGCATATTTAATTAAAAAAATATAAAAATTGCAAACACTACACACACCAACAATGTTAACATAAAATTAAGAAAGCTGTTCATTTATTCATGAACCTCAATAACAACCACGTGGGAAGGTAAGCGAAGTAAATACATTTAATGGATCAAATGCAATTATGCATCCAAAATTATTTGTTAGAAACAGATTAATTAATTGTTGGACACTGAGCAATAGTGGTCACCTTATTTGCTTAAGCCTACTCATGCAGGACACTGTGTTACAAAAAAGTGTGACTGACATACTTGAATGATGACCTCTTCTTTTGACTGTTCCAGAATGCCATGCTTCAAGATATCTGACTTTGGTAGAACCTATGCAGTAAGATTAAACCGATTAAAGTCGACTACATCTGTTGAAATACATTTATCTATTTTTCAAACAAGTGGTGACACAGACGTACCTTAACAGCATACGTTTTCTCCTTAAACTTGTCCCTCACTTTCAAGATCGGCCCAAAGGAACCTTTGGCTATGAAGCCTAGGATCTGCAACAAAAGGTTAGGGATAATGTAAAATGAATACTACAGGTAATAGTCCTTGAATCTTTAACCATAAAATACGCCAAAATATGGGACAATCTGAGAAAAGGGAATACCTGGTAATGATCTTGCCCAGGAAATTTACGGAGAGGAAACTCTGGCAAAAAAACAGAGATGAAACCTGGGAGAGTCCACTCCATGTGTGACCTTTCACTAATGTGCTCTGGAGGCACTAGACTGTGTTGATGAATCAGGGGCCCACTGCCCAGAACCATGTGCTCAGCAACAATACTTGGAGGCCCTTGCCCATCACTCATGGGGATCCCCATGTTGGAGAGGAGACCAGACCTGCGTAATTGCTTCTTGTTTGGCCCCTGTCTCTAAATAGAAAAAGAAGAGATCAGATGTTCTTTTGCATAACAAGAATTATACCTCTTATGTGACGTTATCTTATCTATTATCGACAGAAAAAAAACTATAAGTACTTGCCAGACTGATAATTCGTATTTATTCTTAAAAGGATTCTTAAGATTCCTGTCCATTTGAATTGCATAAGTAAATCTCCTCCAGGCATCAAGAGAAGTTTAGTTGCTCCCTTGTCCTTTTCAATATTATCTCATTGTATCCCGAGGCACCTTACGTAATAGATTAAGAACGGTCCAGTACTTTCGAAACACGTTCCGAGTCCACCATCAGCTTCAACGAAATAGTACAACTGATTTACAAAACTCATGAATTCATTATACTATTGACCTCGAATAACTTTTAGGAGACAAGTCCGAGTGAAGTTCAACGCATATAATCGTTGCTCATCAACGTAGCAACATCAATGTATTTTAAATAAGGTGTATTAATAATATTTTATTTTTTTGATGATAGCCTGATGATAAACCCGCTCTAGTAACTTTGTATTGGTCATTCCTCTTACCTTATTGTTCTTTTTACCAACGTCGTTGCCCATCACATTCTTTGTAGTAGGCCTACTTCAAAATCATCACAGAGCGCGAATTCCTCGTTTTACATTATGTAGTCTTGCTCCAGCCATAGCAGCTCCCTTTTGCTTAGAGTGGCTTGGTCGTCATCGGACCTCATAACAAGAGATGAGAATTGGACTC
Organism: Galaxias olidus; assembly: GCA_026901105.3. Taxonomy (NCBI): domain Eukaryota; kingdom Metazoa; phylum Chordata; class Actinopteri; order Galaxiiformes; family Galaxiidae; genus Galaxias; species Galaxias olidus. Next base: position 28,200 of record JAPMUY010003852.1, read on the forward strand.
ATTCCGCTCTAGTTGACTTTCAGATAAAGATCGATTAACGACGCACGTACACAGTCCCATTATGAGATGCGTACGTTTTGTGGCAAACAAATAAGCGCATGTTATTGTCATATAATACCGCTTTAGGCAAAATCTATGTACTATATATATTTTATTGACAGAAAATTAAACCATTAACATGCTGTGACAGTTCAGTTACATGTCAGCGCTGTTTGACATTTGAAGGAGTAAAGCAGCTACTCTGACATACGGCATCCAATAATAAATCAAGTAGCAATTGTGGCTGATATAATATCTGGGCAAATAAATGAGTATGCATTCTTATCACCTAGGCTGTGATTAATAAACCTGTCAACGATTTTAGTTGTAATTCAACAGAAATATTAATGGTTACAAAAATATCTGAAAATACTTTGCATAAAAGTGCTTTAGTGTTGAAATTACAAAACATAACTGATCTATCAGGATAGCAGCAATATATTTTTTGCCACAACTAGCAATACCATCAACACAAATCCAATACAATATGAATGCCACATCCACTATTGTCCTTGCATTGTATGGCATACAATTCAATAGCAATTACACTAAAGGCTGGTATGAGATGCATGCAGCCCCATACTAGTGTAAGAAAAGAAATTTCTGTGATTATGTAAAGCAATGGGTTTCACTGGAAATTTCATACAGGCCTGCAAGTAACATCATTACAGTATTGAATCAGAAAATACTAGACTAAAGCTTACAGTGTTAGTAGATTGGGGTTATACACTTTAACAAGACAGTAGTTCTTAAGGTGCAGTCAGTAAGGGTTGGTGCAATATACTGGATGAACCCAGTTAGTTTTCCTGAGCCAGCAGGAAACAGAATCAGATACACACAGCAAGCACGGCATATAGTCATGGACAGTGATTTTTAAGCAAAATGTGTCACCACTATGAAAGCATACAAATGTTTTTTTAGTTTTTTTTAAGCTCACCACATACCAACGTTTCTGACATACAATAACATGAAATGTATGGCACAAAAATAAAACACATTAAAAAAGAACTGTGTGTTTGGTCAATACGACCCTGGTATTCCTGTTGTGATTCAGTGCACTCACTAGGCAATATACATCCATATAAATTCTCCATATCTAATATGACAGTGAAATGTTTTCCTCCACAAGAGAAAGGCCACCAGCGATCAGAACATCCTTAATGTTCAGCAGGCTCACACGTGATGGATGACGTCACACAGTTTCTGATTCCCAGAAGAATAAGCCGCTTCCATTATTAGCTCGAAATATTCAAACAGAACAAGTCCAGGCACACAGCCAGGTCTTTCCCCTTAATCCCTAAGCAATAGACTGTTGCTGGTTGTGTGTGCTAGTGTGCGTGTTACTTGCGGCGGCTAAAAATGCTCTTTTTGCTGGCGCTCTTGTCTGCGGTGGTGAGCCCTATGAGCAGCCTGGCCTTCTGGTCCTCCTCCTGCTGTTGTAGGCTACTGTCCGAGTTTCCCTCTGAAGCCTTTCCTCGAGATTCTGAGCCTGACGCAGGCTTTAGACGCAGCTTTTCCTTTATCATCTGCAGTAAAGGAGAGAGGGAATGCTCCATAAGGACATTTATTTTCATTACTTCTATTTATTGTTTCATATATTCATCTTACAGTCTACTTATAAAATAATATAATTTATCTGAAAGCAAAAATGTGGACGAAATACTCTTGATATTCGATTGTTGAATTTCCAATTAGATTCACAAGGGCCGATTTGTATAACACTTCCTCATCAAACAGTCTTTGGGCAACTGTCTACATTTGAATGGATCGCTCCATTTTAACAGAATTTACATTTTATAAGAATGGTTAGTTGGCTGCTACAGAGTTAAATCCCGGTCTTGAACAGTTTCACACAGTACCTGCGCTACTAATGCTTTCCGACTGTCCCTTTTTACAGCCATGGCAAAGTCCAACCAGGTCCAGGTGTTGTTGTGGTACTCCAAACAAGGCAGCACTAAGTTCAGATCCTTCCAGTCCACACTGCTCTTCTCGCCCTGCATGTACACAATACGTGAGTGACAAAAGCACATTCAAAACAGGTCTTCAATGAGCAATAAGATACTAAGTAACGCCAGAGCATCTCTAAAACTACAATATCAGTCAACAGTCCCATTGGAGATGATTCTTATGCAACATCCCCGATGACTTGAAAATGTAATGAAAAAGTAAAATCTAAAAAGTGATTAAATATGACATTCATATTACAAACCATCTGTGATGGGGATGAATACATGACTGGATAAAACAAAAGAAGAAACACCAGACCAGATGCTACAGCTTTTCCTTGTGACTTCTTTTTTTTTTTTTAAGCAAACGAGTCTTTCAGAAATGTATTGAGTAATTATTTACTATTTAATCATCTATTACTAATGACAGATGGTTATCTACAGAATTAAATGATTTTCTCGAGTGCTCGGCAGAAGAGTGTAAGAACAGCCCACCTTGTAGCTCACACAGAGGGGGACCTGAGGGATCTTAATGTAGATGAAAGAGTTGTTCATGGCTGCCCTCTCCTTCATCTTGTCAATGTCATCTACAGGATGCTGCGGAAAAAGATACAGCACATTCTTTACAATTGACAACTAATTTAATTCCCCACTCCCCATTGGCAGTTTACTACAGTATAAGTGTGTGTAACCATTTGGCTATTCATCAGTGACTACATATGAAAATCACCTCAGGGGTCTTCCGGAATGACCTCCTGACACCCGAGGTGCGGTTTAACCCTTGGGTCACCCCTTTGCTAGGGCCCAGAGCCCCGATGGTGTCTTCAGAGAGCTGACGGGGCTTGACAGGGATGCCTGGAAAACAAAGAACAAACGGGCACTATCAGCACCATGGCCTCTGGTTAACCAACACCCTATACTCTCCTAATACCCTTCTGGCAGACAGACAGGGACACACTCGTGCACGCGCGCACACACACACGCGCACGCACGCACGCACGCACGCACACGCACAAGGTCATATACTCCAGTTGGCAAAGGCTTTTAATAGCTAGAAGGGATAGCATAACACACAGCCACCGGCTATCTGACACCACACATGATGCAGGACAGGACAAAGTCAATGGAAACTTGTATTGATTGGCTAGTAGTGGTGTAGGAAGAGCGTAAAGGCCAGGGTCAAATGGACATCCAGTAGAGTTAGAGTCTTTTAGCTGGTAGAACACATACCAGTAGTGACCATTCGGAACTTATCCTCCTCGTCAGTGACTTCCTCCTCCTCTACATTTCTACCCGGAAAGAAGAACCCCATCATTCTTTTGAAGAATTGGTACATGAGCTGGATGGTGAGAGGTACCACGTTCACCTGGTGACAGAAACAGTGGTTTTATATCGTCGCGATAAGGCACGCTGACCAGCGTCACTTTACAAGGTGCCCCATCGATCTCACCTCAAAGTGCTCCTTGACCGAAATGCCTCCCACAGGAGGGCGTACTTTACTGAAGATGCGCAAGGCAAACTGGCGGCCGGATGTGCACGCAGTCTGAGGACGCAGCACGACCTGAGAGAAAATACAATTTGTTTCAACAATATTAATAAATTAACTCATGCAACTCCATGTACGTGTAAACATTTAATGATTTAATGAAATGAGCTGCCACAAGATTTGATGTGATATGACAAAAAATCTAACTAAAAACATTCCAACCATACAAACAAATACCTCTATATTTTCTATATGCCATAGATGAATTGAAGGGGCCATTTGTAAATCAATGTAACAATGTATGTACGCAACATGAAACACGCAGTGATTTACATAGCAATGACACGCATTTGAATGAGTTTCCAGAGTAGACATGCAATGCTTATCAAAACACTGTTACTGAACCAGCACCATACATACCCTCACATGCTGCACAGAAAAAAACCAAGTGGAGAGTTATGCATTTAGTCTAGGAAAACACCACCTAAAGGTCATTGTAAGTACAACATGTTTGGAACACCCCTCTTATAAAATAATGTGGTCAATTTGGTTTTATTCAGAAAATATCAATGGAATAAATATAAAAAAATATGGTTGACATGCTCAAACATTTGTCTTTAGAGTACTAGTAAGGAGATTACCTTGTAAGCAGCATTGGGGAGTAGGTTGTTCATTGTGAACCAGCCCAGTTCTAGGAGATGCTCCGCTGTGTCATCTGACTTGTTCAACTGTAGGAGACCAAATAAACCGACATCAATGCCCTCTAGCTGCAGCACAATGCAACACAACCTTCCAACAGCGAACTGTACGAGGAGTTCTTTGTATGATACTTAATGGCAAAGGCTACCTTGCTGTACATGAACCTCTGGAGCTCTAGCTCAGCGATGCCTAGCTGGCCATCCTCCTCAGTAAGACACCAGCGAGCCTGGGCAAAGCAGATCTCGGTTCTCCTCACCACGCTGACATCCTCCGGGGGCTTACGCAGCTCCAGCTTGTTGGCTCGCTGCAGCTGGAAGTCCTTGAAACACCTGGGGGGAGGGAAGTCCAAAAGAAGACAGAGGGGACAGAGTCAGCTTTAATGGAAGATTAATTAAGATTAATGGAAGAGCCAGGGAAGAGGTGTCGGCGTGGTGGAGCCGAACCTGATAAGGATGTTGAGCTCTTCGCTCTTCATCTGCATGTCCGTCTTCTCCTGGTTGAGCTGGTTCTGCAGTCTCGTGTTGATCTCTGACAGCTCTTCTCCTCTGAGCTCATCTGGCTGTGCCTGTAGGACCACGCAACACACAGATAGCCTTGTAATGTTGGGGAATTTTAATACCTTCCCTACTGGCATTTGCAAAGAAACAGAGGAACATTTTTGCCATACTTAAACAGGACAGCAGTTTTATACATGTTTTTGTGCCGCTTTGAGTTGTGTGCGGGTCTTACCCTGATGTTTGAGTAGATCTGCTTCTCGAGGCGTCTGATCAGGGCCACATGCTGCCGGACAGCCTCCTGAAGGTGCAGGATGCTGCTGCGCTGCTCCTCTGGGTTACTCGAGATCTCCAGCTGGAACCGCACACGCTGCTTCTTCTCGCTGTGCTCCTGGAGAGTACACACAAAGGTTAGAGCACAAGATGGACAAGAGTCATAGTGAACAATTCATGTATTACAATCAAAACTTAGGAGCAGCCTCTCCTCCTCACCTTGCGCTTGGGTTCCACATGCAGCAGCAGGTTGTTTACGATGTCCAGGATCATGGCGTACTGGACGGGGTTGGAGGAGATCTCCAGGTCATGATGAATCAGGGTGAAGGTGTCCACAGCTCCTACAACAGAACCACAAGAAAAGTGGTAACGATAAGCCACTGTAACAACATGTTTACAACAACAGATATGTGCCTTGGGCAGTTCCAATTGAGGACTCCTTAAAAACACACACAATGATGTTCGATTATGGTTTTCTAGGTGAAATGAACGGTGGATTGTACCGGCTTGCTTCTTCAACAGGTCTTCTTTCTCCCGACTGTCCCTGGCCTCCGGCGGTTTGATCTGCGTGGCCAGCTCTGGGTCGATGTCGTGACTGTAGCCGATGTAGTACATGCGGCAGCTGCAGCGAGAGATGATGCGCTGGACCTGCTGGGTGTCATTCACCTGGGCTGGCTGGTTCCAGTCTGTATGGTCAAACGGCAAAGGAGAAAAATAAAAAACTACTCGGGTCCTCATTTCTCCACTCCAATGGGCAACTTATTATTATTAACTAATTATTAATACATTTGTTTTTTAAGAAACACAGTGTTAAGACACTGCCAGCTTGGGTCTTATTTTCTCAGGTGCAGTGTTATACCTGTGGTGGTGCTGACCATCCCACCCACGGCCTGGCCACTCTCCATCAGCTCCAGCACAGAATCCATGTTACGCTGCCTGTGCTCCTCAATGTTTTTCACCTGAAACACACCACAACAAGAATGTAGTCAACGGCAAGTACTGTATGTGAGGTAACATAACACCAATAGCCTACAGTAGAACTGTATCGCTTCACAGAGTTAGTCTAAAAGGGCCCTAGGTATTAAAGGTCCATTCGCTGTTTAAATAGTCACGGCTGTACCCACCTCCAGCCACAGCTGCCAGTCCTCCTGATCGGAGGGGTTGGGCTCCATGGTGGCAAAGTACTGCATGCCATCCAGCAGACAGGTCCAGGTGGTCTTTTGTTTGAGTGTGTCGTTGTACCAGGCGGGGTGGTGCTCACACTGCAGCAGCTGGGCCTTGGCAGCAGACACCAGCACGCACCCAGCCGTCTCCGTGCCTCGGAGCATCATCTACACACGACACACAGAATAGAGGGGGGGGGGGGGGGGGGGTGGACGTGTGGTGTTTTACAGCAACGGTGAACACAGTGCAAGATTAGACTACAACACATTTCCTAGTCCAAAACCAACAGCAAGGTGATGAATTAGTTTGTGTGAGCTAAACGTTTGCTTTGGCCTACCTGGCAGTTGACCAGCTCGATGAACCAGTTACGGTTGTAGACGTCGTCGGTCTGGCAGGCTGCGATGCCGCATAGCTGGTCGCTCACACCGGAGTCTTCTTCGGAGAACACCACAAACCTATCGGTCTCCTCTATCAGCTTCTGGAGCATGGACGTCCCTGTAAAAGCGCAGAAAAAAAAAGGGAGATTCATCAATGGTGCCGGCACATGAGAAGGCAGTTTGAGAGGCCCGTCTGTGACCTCACCTTCATTTTGGCTTTTATCAAGGCGACTATTGCTGGGCAACGTAGGAACCGAGGGAACCGTGGTGGGAGAGTAGTTGGAGAGGGAGCGTTTGAGCTTCTTGGCCGGCACGTGGGTGTCGATTCTCAGCCCCTTCAGAGCCTCGGTGGAGAGGTTCCTCTTGAGGACGGCGGCCTTCTTGTAGCCGTCGTACAGCCCAAAGGCTATGTTCCTGTTGGTGGTGGTCCACGAGGCCCGCAGGTCCACCAGGCACAACTTGTGGGTGTAAGAGGCATTGCTCTCATCATTGGGGTTCACCTCCTGTCAGAAATCAACGAGAGTCCTCTCTTCAATGAAGCCAACTCAAAGAGGAATTCCAAAGGTGAACAAAACATTTCCCCCTGTCAGACAGGAGGGCCGCTGACATGCGTGATCCTACCTCTTCCATGCGGTTGCTCTGGCGCTGGTAGCTCAGGGAGGATAGACTGAGCAAGTGGGTCTTCTTCACCTGGGCGTTGATCTGGTGGTCGGCAGTTTCGTCCCAGGTGGAAGCCATAAGGTGCACTGTCATCTCAGACAGCTCGCTCACCATCTGGGTCACGTTCCACTCCGAGATTAGCCTCCTCATCACGGTGCCAGCTGATCAAATCACACACACACACACACACACACACACACACACACACACACACACACACACACACACACACACACACACACACACACACACACACACACACACACACACACACACACACACACACACACACACACACACACACACACACACACAAAAAGAAGCACATTGTCAAACCAAGACACGTGCAGCTTATTTGTAGGCTAGAGTCAGGCGCAGTCATCAGAGTGTATAAATAACTTGACCTTTGGCCAGCAGAGCTGTACCAAGGCCCTTACCCTGCGGGATGAGGCGCTGCGCTCCCCTGGTGAAGACGTGTCCTTTGCTGCACTCAACCTGGATACCTCTCTGCTGGGCAAAGGAGGCCCAGTAATGTACCTGAAGAGTTCATGGCCCATTATAAAAAGACGAATACAGCTCTCAAGTAAGAAATCAGAAAAGCAGGGTAAATAAACAAAATGTAAGACCCCTGAAGCTGATTTTGACGAAGCAGGCTAAAGTCTTACCTGTAGTTGAGGGAAGGAGGCCGTGTACGACATCTGTTTGTAGTGCTGGCCTAGCTTCCTCCGGATAGGCCTGAGGCTGTGGAACAGCTTCCCCCTGCAGATGGGTCGGGACACGCTGGTCCAGGTGGCCCAGAAGTTCTGCATCCAGCGCAAGGTACTGCTGTACAGGAGAATACGTGGCTGGCAGGGCTCTGGGAGAATAAAATCGATAATAAAAAAGAAGCCGTGTACTAAAAAGGTTATTACTTATAATTGCATTAAAATATCATAGGGCAATAGGAAAACATTTGTTCAAAATCTTGTTGCCACAATATTAATGTGATGCATACACTACGGAGATAGAGAGCTATTGGCTGACCTGAGCTGTTGCTATGGTTGAGCTCCATGGTAATCGATGGGTTGAGGTTCTCGGAGCGGAAAGCTCTGTAGGAGTCGTGGGGTTGTCCTGAGGTCACATCGGCAACATTCTCCGCGCAGCACAGCATTACAGCGTGGTGGTCATGGGGGTTGCCATGACAAAGCCACTGAAGATCAATGGTCATGCAGAGATTTGGCAGGTGCAGAAAACAGATGTCGTCGTACCTGCGAGGAGGACAGAAGAAAAGTCTCACATTTAGCAACATAAGCTCTGATTTTCACAAAAATGTTAAGATAGGAAGTAAAAATGTCAATGCTCCACCTACTTGGAAGCTGTCCTGACATTGACATCCATGTCCCCTTTGAAGGCAAACTGCCCAGGGTTCCAATCAAAATTCATCTTATCCCACTCCCAGTGCATGTTTTCTGTAGTGTTATAAGGGTCCTATGGTGGAGGGACAGGGTAGACTTGTCACATTATTGAAGATTATTGAAGTACACTCAAATGATTTAACATGCGTCCATGTGCCTACCTCTGTAGCCAGTTGGTGAAGGTTGGCCTGGTCTATGTCCATGACAAAGCGCCCGTGCAGCAGCAGACGACTTTTGTCCCACCAGGCCAGAGGAGGGGAGGGGTCAGATGTTGGTTTGGTCAGCAGGTCAACCACCTGGCCAATCAGAGTCCAGGCCGGGTCCCAGCACGGACCCCATACGATGGTGTACAGAGATATGTTGGCTGCATAGAAGAAGAGGAGACCAACAAGGTTTTTACGGTATTTACTGCATGGCACGCGAACAGATCAAATCACTGGGAGAGCAAAATAGGGCCACATGCTCACATTTAAAGTCGTAGTAGAACTTGAGTGGGGGCATGTTCCTCTGGATTGTCACGTCTCCCCATGGATCTCCCAGGGGGATCCCCTCTTTGCGGCGAGCCCGGGCCTGACCATCCTGTTCTGTCCCAATAAGGCGTCCTGACAACTCCCAGTCCCGAATCTCAAACAAATAGCGGGGATAGTCCCGGATTCTCACTAAAACAAGAAGCAAAAAATAATGAATACACAGGAGCCTAAGAGAGCAGCATAGTGAAATTAACAGTCTGGCTCTTTATTTTAAAAAAACAACGATTCATAATCTGACATGTCCTACTGCATGCATGGTCAAACGGTGAGGTATATTCTCTGTTACTGACCCAGGAAGGCAGTCAGCTTGAACTTGACGGCCCGGCACCACTGGACCACTAGAGGGAGCCCTTCTCTGGGGAAGGGGCTGATTCTGTCGATGTCTCGAAGCTGCTCGCGCACCTTCTCGGGCCCGTGGAGTGACTCATCTGCCAGGCACACCAGCTCCAGGTCCGACACGGTCCAGGTCAGCAGGGACTTCCTCATCGGCGTGTTGGTGTAGAGGCGGCGCGAGCGCTGGATGTAGATCTCGATGTGCTTGCGCTCCAGGGATGTGTACAGCTCCTCGATCTTCCTGGCGGGGAGGAGCTCCCCGTGTTGCTTGCGCAAGTCAGCCACCTTCTTGTCCAGCAGCTGCAGCCTCTTTGCGCTCTCCTTGTTTTCGTCCTTCATCAGCTCATAGTTGTCCCGCAGCTTAATCTCAAAGACGTCGTCGAGGAAGACGAAGGAGAACTGGCTGATTTTGATGACCAGGTCCGGGGGCAGGCGCTGGGGTATGGTGGACTGGCTGGGGCTGTGGTGTAAGGTCTTTAGCCACTTCTGCACACTTATGGCCTTGTCAAAGGTTTTCGAGAAATTGTACTGGTAGGGAAACTCCATGGCCAGGCTGGGGCAAGTAAGGACCCAGGTGCGGTTCTGGGGGGTTGTAAGGAAGGGGAAGGTATCGCGGTGCAGCTGCATCTCCGTCAACTCCGGGTGCGCCTGAAAGTCGAGGCCCTTGAAAGAGAAGATGTCGTTGCCGTCAAAGTTAAGCAGGAGGAGAGGGGAGCGCATGTGCACGGAGCCAGCGTTTGCAGAGAGGGAGAGGGCATCTGTGTGCAGAAGAATGTAGTTCTCCTCGGTCACGTGCGCCATGAAGCGAGTGGGGCCTAAGTCCACACGCACACACAGTCTCCTGCTGTGGCCAGGGGAGCCATGAGTCTGGTGTGGATCTCCTGGACTCTCCTCTGCATGCTCCAGCCTTCTGGAGTTGCATAGCAAGGCCCAACAGTCCTGGGTTTCAGTCGCGTGGTGGTACAAGAACATATGGTCTGAAGGTGTCCACTGGATCATGAGCTCGTTTTCACACTGAACCTGCAGTAAACAATAAACGCATGCAACAAACAGGATGAATGGAAATAGCCAACCCCTAATAGAGAGGGATTAGGATTCTGACGATGAATATGAAGGAAAGCGAAATAAGATTGCCACTAGGGGTGTTACACAGTAACTACCTCGATGGTGCAAGTGGTGAGGTGGTAATAGAAGGTAAGGGTGCTAAGTCTGAGGACAGGGCTGGGGATCTGGGTGGCAGGACAGCAAGGCTCCATGGTGTCTGTAAGAGCCTTGACCACAGACAGACACGCACCATTTACAGACACTTTGGAGCTCTCCCCGGAGCTGACCACATTCACTGTGTCCACCCGCAAAGACACAGCCCCTGGGAGGAAGACAGCGTGTTAATGGAAATGACCAAACCGCCATCGTAAAGACATTTACATAAACATTTGAAAAAGGAAGGCACAGCTCGTGAGCATCGGCTTAGATGTACCTGCCACATTGGAGAGTGTGAACACATTGACGTCCTCCAAACCACAGTCAAGTTTAAACAGCAATTGGTTGTGAAAGGGGCCGACGGCCTCGCCCACGAGGGGCGACAGAGGGACCACGTCTGGTGGCTCTGCCACCTCCAGCCTCCTAGTCCTGGGCAGACTGAACAAGGACAGCAGACGGGACAGGCACAGGGCACAGGTCTCCGACACTTCCACCTGCAGGCCTTTCAGACTGGACTCCACGCACAGGCTGGAGGCATGGCTGCTCAACTCCGTCTGGGGTTTGTTCAAACTGCCCTGGAGTGAGAAACAGACAGACGTTAAACAATCATCAAGGTAAAGCGTACGAATACAGCTATTGACTCTTTACCTCTTGAAAACATGACTTGGGTTGATAACCACATTACAGCATACCTGAAGAGTGAGGGAGTCCAGAATGAGGGCTTCTCCCCATACGTGTTTTCCAGGAGGGTGGGGGGCCTGCTGTATGTGGGAGCCTTGGCCCACTCTCCACCAGAAGTGGTCCAGAGAGAGGCAGGCACGCTGGTGCACGTTCTGCGACTTGAGGCTCTCTGCGTTCGCGCCAATGTCCAGCAGGTGCTGCAGCTCTGTAGGCACATGGGAGACTGATCAAAAACTATGGCTATAACGGTAATCTGATCTCTACTCTGATCTGTAAGTACAACAGTTAACTACTTGAATGCAAATTGCTGGGCGGTGTGGTGCAACGTCAATGTTTTTAAATGATTTTGCACTCAAATTACAATATGAGTAATAAGAAATAGAGGTTAATGAGTAACTATAAAATCCCACTGCACCTTTAGAAAACATTTATCTAATCAAACCGGGCTTTGTATGCTTGGAGAAGGTTGAACCAACAGTTGCCTGTGGCATACAAACAACCCCTGCTGACTTTGCAAGGTTCTCTTACCTCAAGGCAATGTTGAAAGAAAAAACAGTTTGGCTTAATGTGCTTTCACCCAAGCAAGGGGAGAATACCCTCATTTGTTAGTGTTACAATAACAACACAGTTCAATAACAAATGTGACTTCTGCTTAGTGTTGGTTTGTTTGTACCTGTAGATGCTGAGATGAAGCCCAGGGCAAAGGGCGGGGTGTCTCCTAGCTGAACAGACACATTGACATTGGACACAGAGGAGTTGATCATCACAGGTGCATCCAGGTGGGGGAAATGCCTGTGGGGAAGAAGGGTATGCAAATACTCCAAAGGACTACACACCACAACACAATACAGGATGGGTGATACACAAACAAATGGGTGAAGACAAAATAAATACTGAGTGTTAGTAGGTTAATATCAGACAATAGTACGGTGCCCGGGTAAATATACTTAGTGGGTTAACATCATAGAGACGAGGTTCTGTTAACTTTCTGAACGAAAACTTTTTTACCTTTTCCTATGTGCAGCTTTCCTATGAAATAGCTGCTCCCACGGAAACAGATCCAGCCAATGGGAGAACTCCTGGTGGCGGTAGTGGATGATGCAAGTGTTAACCGTGATGGATCCCGAAATATCCATGGATGTTACCTGGGAGAGGGAGATGAAAACAAGGGCCATCCGCCTCATCACCTTGGTGCAATGAGTGCAACCTTGTAATACTTGATTGCGGAGTCATTTTACCTGCAGAACAGTCCTGAGGGTGTTGAGGCAAAGGATCCGCTGTCTGCTCTGTGAGAGAAGAAGCCCGTCTGTAAGAAAAGGAGGTACCAGGAAAGTCAGGAAAGAAGGCACAATGCGTTTCACTGGGGTAGCACCCTAAGTGGAATAGTTTGCTCAATCACATGAACACTGAAATTGGACTTAATCAAATCAGAAGGATTACCAAAGCCCTACCTTTGATGTACTCATAAATGCAGGTACAGGGTGGGTACTTTTTATGCTGTAAGTGTAAGATATTCTCAAATATTCCCAATGTGTAGAAATGGGCCTTGTGGCACTAAGTTAGACCTTGTTTTGGCAGAACGAGTACAGATTTAATTTTGTTTTAATTACCAGGGCATTTTATTTTTGTGTGTAGCTAGCCCCATCTTCATACAATGTGTCTTGCCTATATTCAACGATTCAGGTGTCAAGCAGTCTACTTACCCTCCAGAAGGAGATCGAGGCTGCTTTGAGGAAAGCAAAGCTCCGGAGTGAAGCTCTTGAGGGGCATCTGCTCATCTTCACGCTCATATCCCACTTTCAGAGACTTCAGCGTCCAATTCAAGTGTCTAATTAATTTAGAGAAAACAGTCAGACAATCTGTAGATGGACGTCTTATGAACAGCAAAAACAAGACTAATCTAAAATAGACTGTCCTACATGTGGTCACCAATGACTCACCTTTTCTGGCTGTGCATGGACAGGGTTATATTAGTGTTCTCAAAGTCCACGTTGACTTTCTGTGGAATCAGCTGATGGACTTGCTTGACTGCCTCCGTTTGGATATACTCATCTTTTTCCAGTTCTGAAAAGATATAAAAAGGTTTTACAGAATGCAAGTGTGTGAACATGGTTCTAATGGCATACTTTCATGACATGCAAGATTTGCTCGGAGCTCACCATAGTGAATGCTCTCTTGGGGAGATGGTGGAAGTAGTAGCTCGCTAAGAAACAGGCCCTCGTGCAGTTCAGCCAGCAGTGTCCTAACACACAGGGAAAGGCAGCCAGGCCTCATCTCTGGAAGGCTCACATCCCCCGACAAAACCAGGCTCAGGGACACTTCTGCCAGACATGTGTCCTGCATAGAATACATTGGTAGAAACCTATTAATATATTTATTTTTAGAATACATACATGCTTTGTATTGTAGTGGTATACAACTGGAATCTTACCAGACGGCTGCTTTTGAGAATTTTACTGCTTAGCTGCCCAACTGAAAAATCCCAGGCCAACCTAAAACATAAAGGCACAGCCGGGTTGCTGGTTGTTATAAGAGACAAAAGCCTAGATTTTTATGGCAATCGATAATGTGCGAGTCATGACAACTGTGACATGAAAAGTGTGTACTAACTTTTTGCTTTGGTGGTCAAGCAGCAGGGCAATTTCTGTGGTGGTCATGTGCCATAGAGACTCTGAGAGGGCCAGGTTCAAAACCATTACGTTGATTGAGTCAATGTGGAACGACAGCAGCTGAAAACACAGACAGGGTGCGAGAGTTGGTAATTAAAATAGGTTAATGTAAAAATAAACCTAGAAAAAAAAGATAATATTATAAATCAAAAACATTCTAGCGCCAATGTAGTTCGATACCTGACAAAGGAAACATAGAGTTGAAGGGCTGAGCGGAGGCTTTTCTGACTGTTGTTCATTGCTCTTTACGGTCCGAGACCTCAGCGGCTCTTTCAGGTCAAACCTCACTCTTGTCTCACCGACACAGAACGCTAAATACCTCCTGTAATGCAAACATACAATTAAAAACATTTCACTTATTAGAGATGTATTAGATATTTGGTCATATATTCGCAGGGTATAACAAAAAACTTACGGGAGATCTTGGTTTAAAAGTTTACTTGAAATCCATATTCGGTCAATTTCCTGCATTGGCAAAATTATGGAACAACATTGAAATTGGTTTGAAATATGCAAGGCTGCCCTTGAAAACTTAATTGCTAATTCTTTTAACGATTCATTATTAATTGCTTAATGAGATGGTCTGTGTAACATGTGTGGACGTCCCTTAAAAACACTCAGATCAAGTAGCTATACTGCATAAGCAAAACACCCGAAATGTCATGTGAACAAAGCTTGTACATTGAAACCCACCAGAGTATGTTGGGGATGAAACTGGACACTTATTCCTCTTAATGAGAAGAGCCCCACTGATTTGATCTTTAGCTCAGCATTTAGTGAATTCTGGAAAAATTTCACTGCTAGGCTGCATACAAGCCACCTACAAGGGAACAATTGGCGTTGTTTGGGTTATCAAAGCACAAAATATGAAAAGCCCATAAACATTCATAACTCATTTGTGTGCATTGTACAATTGAATCCCAATGTATCATCCCGTTTCTTTATCAATTAATGTCTACTTAACATTCTCATCACGTGTTTTATCTCAAAAAGCAAACTGCCATTTGTCTCATGGCACAAATACAACTTTCCATAAAAAAATCTTGCAGCAAATTAATACTTTTTCCAAGACTAAATAATTGTATTGCATGTAACAATCTGTATTATGAGTTAGGCACAGTAGTTACACTTGTTGGCAAGTCAAACCAAAAAACAATAAGAAACAATGCAAAACAAGCTCAACGTACATGCATCCTGTTGAGTTGGAAGGGTAGATATACATAGCTTAGTAGACAAATCAAACGTTTGACATACATTATCCAGTGTGAAACATAACTACTGTATATGAACATAACGTCATAACATAAGAGCATTTTCTCACCTGAAGATTAATACAGACAATATCCCCAACAGGAAAACTAGAAATAAGACGAGTAGCAGGAGAGACATTCTTCCCAAGTGTTGCTCACACCCAATCTGTGATCGATCATAGGGCAGGCTGCTCCTCCTTACGTGTCAGCTGTCACAAGGTGGACTTGATGTGCTCTCCAGTCTGTAAGATGCAGGGTCTCTGGTCATTCAAGTGCCTTTTGATATAATGTTGACAATACAGCTAGGTATTCTCAGAGAATGTTCTGACTGTACATAATAAGTCATTTTGCGGGGTTAACGTTATTGAAATAGTTAATCTTAATAACAAGGCAAATGTTGGCAGCAACGTTAGGGCGCGGATAAATGAGTAACGGCCTCTAAAGCCACTGAAGCAAATAAAAAGCTTGCAAACTAACGAGGAGCAAACTGAAATCAACGAATGAATTAACCTTCAGTTGGTGGACTGCAACGTTGATGCCACACATATCTACAAAACGGCAATAGTCCACGTAACGTTAGATAACGTCAGATAGCTACCTAGGCTAGCTGGGGGTACTAGCTGCAACTGCAAATCAATGACAAGCAGCTAAGCTAGCATTAGCTAGCTAACATTAGCTTAAAAAGCTATCTAGCTAGTCACACTACAAATATGGGTAGCAACTCTACATGCTAAATAACTTTTTGTGAACAGACCTCAAAAACAGTTGTCAAATTCCTTCCAATCCAAGTTGGCCTCATTTCTCCAACCGAAATCGTGATGACACATTCATAGATTTGGTTTTCTTAAATTAAGTTAGCATAGACAGTGCACCGAAAGTGGGGTACCGAACCGTTCCAGTTCATACTTAAATATTGATTGCCTTCCCTTGAAAGGCTTCTTCTCGAAGCAAAAGTTACGTAACCAAATATTTCGATGCATCCGTCTCACCTAAAGATCTGCACGTCCTAAACTACTGGATATAAATAGAATATACAATTTTTCATTTGCACTAACATCAGTATTGCTGCTGAAAAACTGTAATTGCAAATACAGCAACAAAAAAAAGGTAAAAAGTTTATTTGATTGCCAGTTGCGTTCCCAGCTCCATCCATGAAATACACTTATTTGTAGAAAAGAAGAAAATTGGTGCTTTAGCATATCACAAGTAAATAACACATTCCAGCAATTTTTTTTGAAATAAAACTTAGAACAAAACTTTGTAAAAGGCGATTTATTCATAAAGATTGTGCAACGTGTGAAGCAACATTTACATGTAGGTTCTGAATACATTTTAGGTAAGACAGACATCAACACTTCAGGTTGCAGAGAGTCCAAAAGGACAGAGGCTAAGGAGCTGTAAGATGTTCTTACATTTGTTCCCAAAGAAAGCACATCCTGGTAGATTTTAAGTCTATATGCACTGCTCATGCTGCAGCTTTCTGCTTGTTGTGCTTGGCAAACCACTCATCACTTCTGTCATCAGCCATGGCCTAGAAAAACAAATAAGAAACCTTTAATGGTGCACTGACAACTTTGTACAGAATGTTGTTTTCACAATTGGAAAAAACACCAACCTTATCTAGCAATGCATTTCCACTAGGGTCCACCATAGAGAGTTGCCTGAAAGCCTCGTCTCCAACAAAGCAAATTTCATGGCCATCCTAAATGCAGGCAGTTGAGTTAGCTACAATAGTTTAACTTTGCCAATACAGTATAAATGTAACATGCAAGATTAGTAATTCACTTACAGGGTCAGCCACAATGACCACTTCTACGGAAGCTTTTCCAGGGGTGTCCAGGCTTACCAACGGAGTTAGGATTTTATGATTTTCTTTTTTTACCGCAGCTTCAATACCAGGCAGCTGAAGAACAAAATACAATGATTTGATGTGTATTTAGGGTGCATATGAAACCAAAACTCTATCCCCCTATCAATTTACCTCTTCTCTTGGGCAGGCAAATGCTATCCGTCCAAATGCTGTACCATGATCTACTGAACCACCAATGTCACGCAGCTCCAGCTTACACTAATGGAGAAAGCACACTCCCAACATTCATAAATGTGTATTTCAAACTGCACTTAAAAGGTTGAATATAGTACGCCCATACACTATGATAAAAAAATTGTTTAATAGAACAAGTAATTGAATGTGGTTTCTTCATTGCTGACCTGTGTATCTGCAAATCCCATCAGCACCGTTTTCATATCTTTGTTCCGTTCAATAACCTTCATCCCCAAAAGGGAGGACCAGTAGTGGACTGATTTCTCGAGGTTGGAGACAGCCAGACAAACTTTCTGAACAGGATCTTTAAAAGAAAAAAAAATCATGCAAAAATATGCTGCTCACATACAACATGTTGAAATATTTAAGCAGATATTTATTGTAAGGACTATTGGTGGAATGTTGTGCTGATTGTTAAATAGTAAGGGATATTTTATTTTACATCCAGTCATTGATTTAATAGTCTTTAAGGTCCCAAGAGATCATCAACAAATTAACCTACCATCAGCAGGCTGTTCTTTATCTACCAGGTAAAACTGGTATCCTCCCGGGGCCTCAACCAGATAAATAGCTTCTCCTACTTCAGTGAGGGGCCAACCTAGACGATTTGCATTGCTGACAGCTTGGCTTGACTGCAACGTAAGCCCCTAAACCAAAGACATAGTGTTATGATTGTATTAGAGGCTTTCAGTGCTGTATAGACAGCATCCATTTGATAGCTCAGCTAAACCACGTACCAAAAAGTCATTGCCAAGACGATATTCTCCAACTCCATAATTGTATGTCAGTTCTGCCACAAAATGATCATCTTCTGCACCAAAACCAACCATGGTCTTGCTCCATTTTCCATCATAAGGGCTGCATATCAACAGGATATAGGTTTAGCAATAGCAGACAACCTGTTCTATCAAGTCAAGAGAAAAGTGCAAAGTCGTACAGCATACCCATTACACGTTGCTTTGCAGCCTTCTTCAAACTCCTCGTGACGTAATATCTAAATAGATAAATACTTTAAACTTGTAGATGTATGAAAATACTTTTCTATAAATGTATACATCGGAATTTTAACATTTTAATAAAACATTAAGAACTATGACTGAATGAAACTTGAGTGACCGCAGAGTTGTGTAATGTTATGTATGTCAGCATTAGAAGAGGAAGTTCACTAAATCGTGTGATTATTAGTGAATTTAATTAAGCGTCCATTACCTTCATGCCAAGAACATCTCGATAAAAGGTTGCTGTTTTGCTTCTATCGCCTACTTTAAACACGAAATGTAATGCTCGCCGTACAGCCATTACAACGGACAGGAACGTTTTATTATTATGAATAAGAGGACTTAGGACTGGGCATCATTGATCGATTATTCTGGCTTCGATTTGTTGGAAGGCGTCACTGTTTACTGCGTTTAATGTAAACCGTGTAATGTGTAAGTTTAAATAGCCATTTAGATAAAAAAAAAATTTATATACAGTTCGATGTATACATCTTTAACAGATAGCAGTTAATCATATCAATTATACATTTGTGTGTTACTCTGTCCTTCCAGGAAGATGGTATCAACCAACCAATCACGAACCCGTTTTTAATCAGAACCTCCGCTCACGTCATGTTGTTTCAAACATGGCAGCATACATGAGGGGCATGACATGTCTGTTATCCTTAGAACGAAATGCTGTGCTAAAAAGAGAAATGTATCACATGGTTTATCCTAGGAGGTATGTTCGAGGATTGAGAAGGACACCGGTTAAAGTCTTGTTTCCTGACGATAACAAAAGTAGAATCGACAACGTGCCCCAGAATCAGACAGGTTTGCACGGCAATAATAAGAGGTCTTTTGAAAAGAAGCATAAAGAACATAACGTAAACACTAGTGTTGTAAAAGCCGAAGTCGCTAAAACCTATGAGAAAAGTTTATTTGAAAATTATAAAAACTCAAGTGGAACAACGTCGACGTGGGAAAAAACAAAAGACCAAATTGGAGGACTCCGCTTTGAGAGGGCCTTTCCAGGAGACAAAAGACTTGCGTAAGTTACTCAGCAACATCATAAGATGTTATTTGATATTCCTCATTGGCTGCTTTTAATTACCTAATTTCTGACCTTGTGATATAAATGTTTTCCATTGTTTCTCATCTTCTGCGGCATTTTCACCTTCAGGAGGGTGGTGAGTGTTGCCCGTTCCAGAACGTTTCGAGAACACCAGGGTAAGATCCTACTCGAGGGTAGACGCCTGATCTGCGACGCTCTGGAAGCTGGAGCCAACCCTCAGATAGTGTTCTTCAGCACTGTGGAGCGCCTGCGTGAACTGCCCCTGGACAAGTTGAAGAGGGCAACTCTTATTAAGGTCAAGTTTGATGACATCAAGATCTGGTCGGATCTTGTAGCTCCTCAAGGGGTGATTGGTAAGATATATTACACATACATTCATTCTTTAACTTATTTTGACATAAGCCATATTGTATTTGTTATTTTTTATACTCTTTTGCAGCCATATTTTCTCGACCGGACCCCACACGTCTACAGTTTCCTCAAGATCGACATTGTCAGTCAGTGCCATTGTCTTTGATATGTGACAATGTCAGAGACCCAGGGAACCTAGGAACTATCCTGCGGTGTGCTGCTGCAGCTGGCTGCCAGGAAATCCTGCTCACAAAGGGTAAGCACTTTTTACATGAATGTAAACTGCTTGTAGTGCGGTTCACATAGCCTACTGCAGATACCAGACTTTACTCGACTCTTATGGCTCTGCTACCAAACAAGTGACATGTTGTATCTTTGATCATAGGATGTGTGGATGCCTGGGAGCCAAAGGTTTTACGGGCAGCAATGGGAGCCCATTTCCACATTCCTATCTTTCCCAGTTTAGACTGGGATGACATTCAAAAACAACTCCCTAAACCTGTGACAGTTCACATAGCTGATAACTGCAGCAGCTCTGAGAGAGGAGAAAAAGCAGTGGACACAGAAGTGGACATACCAAACAAACCCACAAAGGCAGGGGACTACGGATGGGTGAGAAACCAGCCTAATCACAAACATATAAACTATGAGGAGTACGAATCTGACTCAGATTCCGATTTGGAAGATTCTGGATTTAGCCCTTGCAAAGTGGACGCTAAACTGTACCATGAAAGCTGGGCTCAGATGAGCACTGCCATGGTAATAGGTGGAGAGACGCATGGGCTAAGTCTGGAAGCCTTTCAGCTGGCAGAGAAGACTGCTGGTCAAAGACTGTTTATTCCTGTAGTTCCTGGTGTGGACAGTTTGAATTCAGCGATGGCAGCCAGCATCCTTTTGTTTGAGGGCAGGAGACAACTTTTAAACATAATGGAGACATCCAAAAATAAGTCTAAGCTTCAGTTACTGTCTTCCTAATTTCCCTGAACATAACTGGCTGCTTGTGTGTCGACTATCCCTTGGTTGCACATTTACTGAGGGAAAATGCATTTTGAGCTTTGCTATACAACCTTCACTATGTCAGACTAAATTCAACTAATTTAATTGCCATTCCATAGCATATCCTATCATTAATGGCACTCTTAAAAAAAAATTGAATTTAAAACTGTTATTGGCTTAGCTACAGGACTGACAAGGTTCAAGTAGAAAATACTCTTCAAAGTCTTCATGCATGTTTCAGAAGCCTTAATGTGTCAAAAAATTACTGCCAGTGGCATTGGAACCTTTTCATTTCTTAAAATAGACCTTGAGTAATAGAATTGGCTTAAATCTTTATCGGTTAGAGTTACACTGAAAATGTTATTCTACAATGACAGTACTTGCCATGGCTGTTATTCACAGATGCAAATAAGTAACCAACCCCTGGGTGGCGCAAGAAGCTACATTAATTTGCAGTGTATGTATACTTTTTAATAAAACAGTTCATGAAGAATTGGCACATATTTAAACAATTTCACTGTGTATTTATAAGAACATTTATTTCAAGGATTGTATGAAGGCTCAAATAATTCCAATTTCATTACTGCTTTTCAATGGATTTGGAATTGAAAATAACGAAGATGGTAAGTAACTAAACAACAATAATAACTACTGATTGTGCTTGCCAATTCATTTAATTTTTAAATCACTAGAAGCATAACGGGATGACAGAAAATGTGAATTCAAACATACAACAAAAAATGTTAATGCCATTTTTGTGCCTTCAAAAATATCTGGCCTTCTCAATAAAAGGGACCTTCATAGAAAATCCTAATAAAATGTGATGAATGTTGAGATGGGAATCTCTAGTTGCTTAGCGATGACTCGCATCATATCAGAGAACAAGACGCAGGATCTTCAACGTCATTCAGTCAACTAATGATCTAATAAAGCAAACAGACATAAATCCTAACATTAAACTCGTGCGAGATTGCCTAACATTGCATATACTGCATGTGCACCTGTGGTGGGTATTTTTTAGCACCTTTAAAAAAAGCATATACAATTACATCCAGCAGAGGTTTAGCACAGTTGCTTGTATTGTATACATTTCAATTACAACTAAAGAACATGTAAAAAATGTTGCAATCATTTTATTCTTTCTTAGAACACCAAAGATAACAAAAACAGTTGTTGACAAAGGCAAAGACACGTGTGAAAATTCAGGTCCACTAGGTCACTGGTTTGTCCTAGAATCAAGTAAATAATGGTTAAAATGAAATAAAAACAGACAAAAGCTCGACTTGAAAAGCAACGTAATCTTCATATATTACTGTAGGAACTATGGTCAATGCAAGGCACCACAGGAGAAAGACAGGACTCCATGACGAGGACATGACCGAAATAAGTAAAAAATGTTGGTAAAAAGAGAGGCTTTTCTCTAACAGTCCTGCAGGAGGAGAAAAAAGAGAGAGAGCCAAAGAAGGAGTGAATAGACTGATGGGACAGAAGGAGACGAGTCTGTTAACAGGACAGCGTGGAGAATGAGATCAGGGTTTGATGGAGGTGTAGGTTTCAGTCCCATATCGATCTATATGTCCTCTCTAGATGGGCTCTGGTTTGAGCTTTTCAGCCAGAAAATCGCTCACAAACGAATCCACCACAGCTGGCGTGATCTCCTCCACGTCACGAACATACTTGGCACGGGCCGACATATCCAGGATGGTAAGCAGGGGTGCTGCTTCTGGCAGGTTGGTATAGTCACGCAGGGAGTCACTCATGTCATCCTGTGAGTGAAAAGACAACATGATGATAAATGTACGAAAAATACGAGAATTTCCCTACTCAATTGGATGAACAATAGACATTAACATTAGTCCATACATTCAGAACTTTAAGGCACTCTCTCATTAATACTTAATTCTAACAGAATTGGTAGGTCATTTTTCTCCCCCTTGTCCTGCAGGCGTCTTGCCTTTCGAGCGTAGGTTCTATCATGCTTGCAACTATGGAGTAGGGGAAGCACTAGGGAACCAGGAGGGGGGTACTCTCTACTTCCAAAGAATTACTCACATTACACATTAAAAGGCTGGGGGGACTTCTCTCTCTCGCACTCTCTCTCCCCATCTCTCTCGCCCTCACACACACAAAAGACAGACATAGCAATGTGTTGTAATATTAAAAGTATGGGTATAACATTCTACACATTCAACACAAAGAGCCAGCATGTACATATACCTTGTGTATAATTATAAAAAAAAACGAAAGGATTTTGAGTCTGCTTTTACAGGATTACCGATGACACTTCCCGATTGTCTTTTTAACTTTAATATGAATCTGTTGCGTTGTAATTAATGTATTTTT
The DNA here is from genome assembly GCA_026901105.3 of Galaxias olidus. Classification (NCBI taxonomy): domain Eukaryota; kingdom Metazoa; phylum Chordata; class Actinopteri; order Galaxiiformes; family Galaxiidae; genus Galaxias; species Galaxias olidus. The sequence goes on from JAPMUY010003852.1 coordinate 51,181, forward strand.
AATTCAGTGATTTAACTTGAATATCTGTGATGCTTATCACACCATTCATACTTAAAACAGATTTGAGCCATCACACACAGTAGAAATAATATACTTTAGTTCGACAGCAGAAAGGCAAGCAGCAATAAAACACTCAATTGAAAGGGACATAAATTATTCACAGAGAAAATAATTATGCCAGACCCTGTTTGGTAAAATTCTTGTAGCAGCTTATCTATGAAAATCTCCATCACCTCAAAAGTAATGCAAAACCAGTCAAACTTAGATTCAAGTGAGGTCAGTAGTTCAACACTGCCCTGTCAGACTTCTTGCATATTTGGATAGTCATTCAATTCCCCATGATGGAAAAATCAGAATTTCCCCCAACTAACCACCCTGGTTAGGAAATAATTGGTTGATTTTACAATGAAACAATTACTCTAAAAATGCAAACAGGGAAGAACCACCTGGTGGCACTGTAGCTAATATAATGCCCATGATGCCGCTCTCTTTTATTTTGTACAATAAATGTAAAGGCAAAACCTCACACAAGCAGATTTTCAAATAATAAATATATTACATTATAGCTGGAAAGTTGTACCTGAATACCGAATTTATTTTATGCTTTAAATGCAATTTCAAACCCTGCTATTTTTAAATACTGTATACTGCACAGCAAAGCCATTAATTTTTTTAATTACCCTTTAAATAACCCAAACTCTAACTCTCAGACTTCTTACAGAGTAATTTTGTAGCACTGCTACCTAACAAGGACAATTATGCCAACACAAAGTTTGTGACCTCAGTGTGTTACAAAAGAGTTAATAGATGGAACATTTGAGTTGCTCTTTGGCATTTAAATCTGGACAGATCACTTCCTTGGAATTTCTCCTGCTGTGTTCTGCAGCTATCAATGACCTTTGTATACCTGGAAATGCAGGACGAAACCAATTTTTATATTTTATGGACACAATTTTATAAACGTTTTATGCATAAACATTTTTATGCATGAATGAAATTGCTTGTCTTACGCTCTTTTCTAAACAGATTTTGGATCTGTCCTTGGGGTTAACTGAGCATAAGAGGAGAGAAACGAGAGAGAGGTAAAGAAAAAGAGGAATCACAGCATCTGTAAGCGTGTCCTTTACTGGATCTCAGATACGAGTCTATAAAATCTCTGTGGTTGTCTTCTGCTCTGTGGAAGTCCTGCATCTTCCATTGTGTGGTTGCTATTCTTGTGTAAACTGCCCCTCAGGAGGTTCAGCGGCTGCAGCCATTCCAGAGAACCAGAGAACCGCCCTCCCTGGCTCAGCTCTCAACATAAAGACAAAGGACCTCTTTTCTATGGCCTGCAGTAAGTGATAAGGTACTGTGTTTGTACCGTAAAGAACCTGTAATGCACTGTCAGGTATATTTGTCCCATTACAGCATATGGTATGCTGAAGAAGACTGCTGTTGGATAAGGTCTGTAGAAATAGGATTTCATTGGCCATGATAGCATCCTCTGATTGGTCAGATAAAGGGGCCTAAGGATATTTTAGCATTAGGAAATTGAGGGCACAATGGTCAGTGATTTGACTTAGTGAACAGGAGTCAACCAGTTTGTATTACAAAAAGACACTGTTATATGGAAGAGAGGCACAGGGAAGACAAGATCTGCTAAATAAAAAATTATCTGCAGATACAAAATTATAAATAACTCAATTTAGCATACATGTATAAGTATATACATGAGATAATTATCAATTTGATATATTAGTCGAATGGAGTGTATTTCTATGAATAACATTGTCAAATTGATTTATAAGTTTATTCTAAATCGTCCTCCGTTGCAGATTAAAGAAACAAAAGCTTGGTGTTTATAAAAGACTGCAACGTGTTGGGACATAAATAACTATTGGTGAGGCCAGCCTGTCTGGCTCATAATGCAAACTGGCCTGTGCGTATATGCAACCTTTGCCCTCAGGGGTCATGGAGGTCATTCTATTGGGGTACCAGCACATGCAAGATAGACGGACTGATCTTAAAACAGTATAAAACTGCATTGAGTTACGTGAGGCATGTGGCCAGACCAGCTACAAAATACCTCTGGACAATCCCCATATGGACCGAAAAATAACATGTCTTGATGAACTGTATCACTCAATATATCACCAAACACAGCAATTCTTCCAATGTGTATATTAATTAAGTTCAGTTCAGGCAGCACAGTCTAGCAGGAGGGCCAATGGGATTTATTCTGCTGAAGCCATGCTCCCCGGGTGGGCCTGCCAACATACTGCTGTCTCATGGATACAGTAAATCCAGCAGCTGGCCAGGGTGCACGGGGCTACAGGCCTCACCCAGGCCAAGGCCCAGGGGGCCCCAGCGTGAAACGGATCAGCATCTGATTGGGTATGCAAGTATGACAGGCTCTTCGGAATATTTCAGAAATGAGACACAGGGCTGTCAAGATGACTTGATGTCCACCTGACATGTGAAGAAGTGTTTCCTTGGTCTGTTTGAGGCTGTGGCATTTCAAATCGAACTGTTGACTGGAGCATCCCAGGGGTAGACACGCAGAGGGTCAAACAGGGAGCATGTGTACAGCCCCCATTGCTGAAACCTAAGTCTGGCACAGACGTTTGACATTGGACACCAGGGTAGTCCTACTGAGGCAGTTGGAACTGAAAACAGACCAGCGTTGGGAAAAGGAGATGTGAGGGGCATGGGGGAGCAGGACGGGAGCTAATCTGGTAATTATGGCCACTGCTGCTGGTAACTCCAACAGCTCTGGAAAGGTCATGAAGGAAAAACAGGACTTATGAAAACTCCATGTTCCCTCACACACGGGTGCTAAGGGAATACAGGTAATAGGTAGAGGGGGCAGGTTTGAGAGGGTAAAGTGCACATCTGTTTAGATAGAGAAAGGGAGGAATAAGAGCTAACACCCGCTGGCTGTTCTTATTATCAGAGACACACAGATCAATTATGGTCCACTGATAGGGCTGAGTGGTTCACCTGAAAGCGAATGGACACAAATCATGGGCCTCACAAACTGTATGCATAAATACTTGCATCTATGTACAGACATGTCCTCCAAGGGAATCATGATATGTGGTAACTGAAACAGATGGCTCAAAATCCTATCAACAGAACATATAATCAGCAAAACATGGCAACTGTACCCCAGCTTTTTATGATCTTAACAGCGTGCATGAAGTTGTGGAGGGGGAGGCAGGGGATGTTTCTGTGCGGGTGTGGGGGGTTCTCCTGTTTAAAGTGACATGTGTCTCACCTCTCCAGCCACAAAGAACAGCAGCGGCGTCTCCTCCTCCTTGGCTTTGTACTTGGCCATTATCTTCTCTGCGATTGGCTGAATTAGCTCCTTCGCTGGCTCCAGCTCCCCTTCTTCTTCTGCGTCTGGATCAACCACAGCGGGAGGGAAAAAAAGAGCTGTTAAAAAGGTCCGCTGGACTACAAAGAGATCGGCTTGAGAGGATAACGAATGTCAACCAGGAGAGGAAAGTAAAACTGCAGAGTATTGAAACGACAAAGAAGGGGGAGAAAGTGAGGGGAGTCTCAATATGGACAAGAGTTGATGACTGAGCAACCGAGAGAAAGGAGTGAGCAGACGACAGAGGATGAAAGGACCACAACAGATGGAATTGAGTTCTGAGAGTTGGATCTCTGGGGACATCAGGGTGGCCTCCAATTATGAGGTCACCACTGTGGACTCGGTCACTTCATTTTGACTTTGCTCCATCCTTTGTCCCGGCTGACCACTCCATTTTCCAACTTTGACTTGAGTAACTTAGCAGAGCAAGGCATCAAGGTCTCCCTTACTGCCAAGTTCCAACAGAGTGAGTAAAAGCATTTGCTTCCTGGCTCTTTAACACAGTCCATGCCCACCCCTGTGCTTAAATACAAGTCCTATTTGCACACCACTCATTTGTGCATACTGTACATACATTTTAACGGTGTGGTGAATAAATAAATATTTTATACAGCCCCTTGGCTCACAAGGAATTTTACACAAGCACCGGTTATCCATGCAACTACACACACCCATTAAGAGCACGAGGCAAGGCCCAGACAGACAGCGGGATGAAATGCCCCCTTCATTCACCCACAAAGACCTCGTGGCAGAGCTGCAAAATAGGGGCCAGAACGGAGGGCCCATCCACTCACCCACGAACAATACAAGGCAGGGCCCCTCATGGAGCTGCACAGCATTGGCTTCGCTGAGCTCCAATACGGGCCGAGGGTGCCAGGGGAAGAGTCGGCACTCGGGGTCGTTGAGCACCTCCACGCGGCCCTGTCGTGTGATCATGTGACCTTCTGTATCCAGCAGAATCAGCGTAGGAATACCTGGTGAGAGAGAAGGGAAATTGGCGTATGGAGGGAAAAAGAAAGAGAGAAAATGAGGAGGGATAAGAGTGATGGTGTCATGGCCCCTCAATTTCCTTCCATTATTGTCTCACAGTAAGTATTTGTGTCCCCCACTGAGTTTATTTGTGCAATGGGAAGGTAAGGCTCTGACAGCCTAGGGTCTTCTGCTTTCTGTACTGTTTCTACATCTTTGTCTTTCTCTTTCTTTCTCTCTGTGTGCTCAGACTCCCACTGTGCCCACAAGGACTTTTTTTCATGGCCAACCTTTTTCTTTCCCACAGCCTTTCAGATTTCAATCTCGCCGCTGTGTTAACAGCCTTATCGGATACAGGCACAGTGTGTGTTTATCCGCAAAGGAGGAAGGCTGGGTGTGTAGGGAACTATGTAGTACGTGTGTTTGTGCGTATGTGCACGTGCATGCGCACATTGGTCAACAGGTATACATGTGCGTGTGCATGTGCATGTGTGAGTGATAGAGAAAGTACAATGCAAAGTACAATACAAAAGCAGGGGTTTGAGTTGCAGAAGGTGGGCAGTATCGACTAGTTCTGTGAGCATTCCGCACATTCCAGTAAGGAGAGGCAGTGAGCCAGCACCCCTCAGTTAAAGAGAGAATCAAAAAAAGAAAGGAGAGAAAAACAGCCCTTCCACTGTTGTGGGAACAGTAAACCTGATTAGCAGTCAACATTCCTTGGGTCCTGGGCCAGCTAACACAACTGGCCGCCATTGTGTCATCCCTGCTCATCCGCCTATGAAGCTTTTAAAGACATCTAGTGTTTCATACTTCCTCTTAGCCCAGGGGTCTGTCACAGGCAATCTGAAGAACGCACAGGGAAGGGGAGGGGGATTAAATACCTTGTATTCCATAGAGTCTGTTGAGTCGTGATCGGCGAGCCTCGTCTGAATATGGCACTGCCAACCAGGGCATCTCACTGAAGTACTGCTTGAAGGACTCTTCTGACCTGCAGGGGGAGAAGAGAAAACCCAGGGAAGCCTTTAATCAGACACTGACCCTTAAATCTGTCCATCACACGCTGACAGGACCAATAGGCTTTTTGAGTGTGCATCTCCCTGAAAGAACGGGAGATGCAAAAATAAGTTTACGATGCATCATAAACTAAACTCTTACCTGTCCGCGCTGACAAACACAATCTCAAACTTTTGTCCCGACTCCTTTACAGTGCGATATGATTCCACCAGCACCCGTGTTAAACTGCGACAGGGAGGGCACTGCAACCATCCCATACATAGACACACACACACACACACACACACACACACACACGTTACAGAAACAAAATATGGGGAAAAGGAGAAAAAGTGAGTACGTTATGACTTCAGCTGGACCAATTGAGCATTTCAAGGTGTAAATGTAATAATAATTAAATCTGCAGTGGTTGGTTGCTGCAGACACAGTCATCATTGCCCTGGAAGAGTTTACAAACTATCTTACTCTGAGTTACAGGAGAAAGCTTTCCTTTCGTGTCCTTCTCTATTCAGACGCACTCAGGAAGTGCTCTTAAAACACTAATCCTGCCTTAGCTTGAAGCCATTTCGATGTTGTGTGTCTTCTGAGAGCCCTCTCTAGCCAAGCCATCAGGATGACTGCCCTCATAGCCTCCTCTTCAGCGCATACTCTCATTCCCTGTCTGCCACAGGATTAAGGGCAGTAGCAGCCCAGCGCCGAGCCGGCTACGCTGGGCAAGTGGTGGTGTGCCTGGCTTTACCATGGCATCAGGCTGGCCGTGGTGGAGGAAAACACGCAGTCCAGAAATGCTCATCAGTCTCCAGAGTCTTTTTCCTACACTGAATTTTTTGCTTCCATTCAAGGTTTTCCTTCACTGATTTTCCTGGCACATTCTATAAGCATTACGTAACGTTGTACACAAAGCAGTTAGCTATTCAAAATCATAGGGAAGCAGAGTTAGAAAAATAAATTTGGACGCCCTTGCTATTCTGTCGTGTCCTTTTAAGTCCTTAAAATGCGAAAGAATCACTCAACTCTAAGCATATTTAAATGCCAGGTGTTGGCATTTCCCTCTCATAACATTATTTTAACAGTGAGGCACAAAAACAGATAAATGGAGGGGGGGTGCCGGGAGGGCCACAAATAAACGTACAAATGTGCGCTTTTGTGGCTTGTCCTTTCAGTCTGTATGGGTCTGGTTGGAGGCAGAGTCACAGCTGTTGGTGCTAGTCTCTGAGGCTACTAGACTGGCAGCTGGTGATGTACGTCCATGCACCCACCCTCGATCTAGCTCTAACCATCTCTCTGGAAAGCAGCCTCTCATCAGTGACAGGAGCCTTTTGATGTGTCACCGGGTGATGACCTTCACACACACCGCCAGCCCCAGCCATGGTAGAGACAATGGCCTGACACAAGGAGGGTGTGGCGGGGAACAGTGCCCACTTCAATGGGGACCGAGGGAGGTGATGACAGCAAGGACAGGGATAACTGCTAATGTACACACACACACACACACACACACACACACACACACACAATGGAGCCCCCCCTTCACTCGCCCGCTCCAATGGGCCAGACCCTGCGCCTGGCTACTGTCCTGCTGCTTCCTCCTGCTGTGCCTGGCTGCCCTGCCCTCATTCTCCCTGTTTGGATAGAGCTAATGTTCATATCACAGGACAGCTGGGGAATGAGGAGGAAAAACAAGGGGACTTTCCCTGCCCCATCCCTCCTTCTGCCCTCTGACTGTCCCCTCCATGCCCTCCCACAGCCTCCTCCGCCTAAATGTTCCCCCACACTCACCCAGTGTGCTGAGAAGTACACCCCCACATAGTGGCCCTCCAGGGAGCTGCTGTCCGTCGTCTGCCGGTTGTTCCGGAGCAGAGGACCGTCCACCACTTCAGCAAAGGGCTTGGGCCCCCAGGGGAACTCTAGCCCTAAGAGAACATGAGAGAAAGAGGGAGAGGGAAGTCAGGGGAGGAGCATAAAGAAGAGAGAAAACCTGGGGTCTTATTACTGGGTTGAGAAGAGGGATTTCCTGTGTGACAAATCCCCGTTCAGAACCACAGCGCTACCTCCCCCTGGCACAACTAGTAGCCAATACATAGACATGCATGTGTTGCCAGTTTTTTTCATACATACTGTACATACATACATACATACATACATACATACAAGAGTTCATTCGAAGGCACAGAGCGAGTCTCCCACTCACAGGCCCTTTTGTACTTGGTGTCTTCTCAGTTTGGAAATGGGAGCGCTACAACGGACGCAAAATGTGGTTTTGTTTCCTTTTCAAGGTGTCTTCATTGTCAGTGTGAAGCACTAGAGATGCATTTGGGTTGCATAAATAAAAAGGCCTAATCATAAATAACACTCTGTGTGGCTGGTCCAAGAAACGTCTTTTATGCTGGGCCAGCTCTGTAGGGCTTCATTAAGCAGGAGTGACACAGCCACACGGGCACTGCCTCAGCCTTTTATTGTTGTCCCCATTGTAAAAAATGCGCTCCATCCTTGCGCTGCAGGCAAGTCCCCTGCCACTCAAGTCAAGCCCTTTCATTACACTGAAAGAGAGAGGGATCCTGTCGCCTCACCCAGCCCACCCCACTACAAACCCTCGCCAGTCACCCACTGTGGCCCCGTCCTCTTCTGTGCTACTGCAGCTAGCGTGCTACACAGCATCGTACAACAGTGAAAAGACGATTTGGGAGGGACACCATTAATGTCTCTTCTCTACCCAAATCTAGTGTGTGCGTTGGAGATAATGAATCATGGAGATGAATGCTGCAGTCAGCCATTGGACTGGGATGCATTAAGCAGACAGAGTATCTGTCATAGCGCTCATGTGAAATCCATTTCTTGCACCACGGGCTCTGGCGCAATGGTGCCTCTCCCTCTCTCACGTGTCTAACAGGACTTTACCAAGTTGGGTACTAGGAGCCACACATCAAAATATTGAGATTTTTTTGGGACAACAGAAGACATCCCCTCCACCAGTTTGGAATGTAAGTCTGCTCTTGCTAACTGGCTGTTTCCACTTGAAAGACCAGAAATTATAGGTTTGTAGATGTTGGGGTGAGATGGAGCACTATAATAATCATGCAAAACCAGAAAAAGCATGAATATCCTTTGCGGAAGATACTTATTGTGAAATATATCTCTCCCTCAAAATGTTGAGGTATGTGCCATTGCAATATAACCACAGGGACTTTCAGCGGGTACGTGTCATGCAGAAACAGGTATGTGTAAACCAGAGTGTGTCTAAACTTTTAAATGTCTCTGTTTGTTTTCTTCGCTGAGGCTGCAGGGGCTCCAGACTCACCTTTAGGGTCGTCTCTCACCACCAGCAGGCCGTTCCGACACACCACCTTCCCTGTGGCCGCATCCACAAACACCAGCGAGGGGATGCTGGTCACTTTGTATTTGTTCCAAAGCTTCATCTGAATAGAAAGGGAAAAGGGAGAGTGGAAGTGTTAGTCTTGTAGAGAAAACGTATGAGCCCACTCTGGACCATATGAGAACTATTTCGGCCCGTATGTTGACAATATAAACCTGCTAGTGAAAATGGTAACAAATTACCACTTTTTCCCCCATAGACAAAACACAAAACGCACACACACACACACACACACACACACACACACACACACACACACACACACACACACAAACCTGGCATGTACGGTGTATCTTTTTTTAAGGCATTTCTCAATCTGAAGTAGAAAGGGACTAGGAAATGTGGCAGGTTGGATAAAACAGCAGTGCAGTCCGCCCTGCAGTGAATTAGCTAAAGGCAGGAATCACACAGCTGCAGGGCTGATCCAACTTTAAAGAGGCTGACGGAAGTGGAGGTATTTCAAGATGGGTGTTTGGTCCCTGCTGTGTCATGAATAAGAGCGCATACAATTATGGAGCAGAAAAATACACACTCCACAAAGTATTTTGCTACACTGCTACTGCTGCCCCTGCAGCAATCGGCGGCCTTTCCTTTATCCTTTCTGAGCTGGGACAACATTGTAAATTATTCAGGGACGTTGAACATACAATGAATACTTAGAGAGATCTACTTTGGCATTTATGAGAGACCAATGCCTCTAAATGTAATTATAGTAGCTCATATACAACGAGACAATTATAGTAGCTCATGTACAACAAGATAATATGTATAGAAAATCTAACCACATCAAGTCTGAGACAGACTCTTTATAACCTAAATGTGTGCACATATTGGGACTATTTATAGTCAACATGTACAGTGCAGTAATCAGCTTCAAAGAGCAGTAGAAGCCTTTCATCCATCTGAAACTCACTTTCCATGTCACAGAAAAAGAAGGCGTTACTTGAATAGACTAAAAATCTGTATTAGTCAACAACTGCAATGAACTGTGTCTTGAAAGTCCTCATGCAAGTTGAACTAGATAAAATTATTTTTAAATCCTATTACGAGAATCAAGCTAGCCAAGCTTAGGCCTGACAAGTCAAAAATACAATTGACCGCACCGGTCCAAAGACTGGTAGGAATGTAATAGAACGATTTAAGATGTGTGATCATTGCAGTAGATTTAGTAGCAGGGGGCCAGCCAAATGATGTACGGACTGCAGCCCACAGGGCTCAGAGGAGTAAGCCTTGGCTGGGTCCACTTACCCTTCAGCTTCAGGCCGATGAAAACCTTTTGTTTCTCTACTAAGCAAAACAATGACTTCACTCCAGGAGCCCAACCAAAATGATCCGTACCACTAAGTGACTGACTGAGGCTAACACACGATAGGGATGACCCACCCTCCCACCGGCGACGGCGCCATAGCCAGTGGGACTCTCAGGGGTCAACCGCAGGCTCATTCAGAGTGCAGAGGTCAGGCGGTGTGTCTCATGCAGAAAACGACCCAAGGCGTCTCGATAATGTTGGGCTGGAAATCGCTCCAAAGCAAACGGCAGGGTCTGCCACAGTCAACAGTTCCACCACACGCTGCATGCCTCTGGAAACGCAATCTCCGCTCGCAAATCGATGGGGTTAGGAAGGTTTAACTGCGATTCTTTCCAATAACACGCAAGTCCCACACACCACATCTGTGTAAATCAGCAGTGAAGCAGCTTCAATGAGCTGGTGTCATCTAACAGGGTCTGAGGGGGTGTCTGGCGTGAGTGGGACTGTTGGAGTTGGGCGAGGAAACCAGAGGGGGACGGGGACACGAGAAGGCACTGACAGGTAAAGAATGATAGGGGCAATTGGATCCACTCTGGCAGGGAAATGTCATGGAACAGCTCCCATGTCAACTCCTAGAAGTGTCCCCACTGAGCCAAGACAGGGGTGCTAATAAGATAATGATGGGAAAAGCCAGGTGTTTTTAGAATTGCCAGGGCTACAATAACAGGCATTGTGACACTGAGAAACCGAGTCATGTAAAAACGGCGCAGCCTTTAAACTCAAGTTTCTACATGGAGTGATTCCAAATTCTATTCTCTGTCATTTTCATAACTAACTCCCTAACACGGTCAAATACATGTTTATGTCTACATATGCCTAGAATGTTTTTACTGTATTTGTATATGCGTGCCTTAATATGGTCTAAACATGTGCATTGGTGTGTGTACCATATCTGAACCTCTTACAATTCCATTAAGGTACCGAGCTAGTAGCTGAAAGAGAAAAGTGCTGCTGAAAAAGAGAACGCTGTGATAAGCGCACATGACTCAGAGCCAATTCTTTCTCCTTTCACTACGGCTAATTTACTGTGTTGCTAAATTATGTCTGCCTGGTCGTTTGGCAGCACTTCAGAGCACTGCAGGACACTAAATCACTCTGGGTTTAGATCTGACAGGAGAGTGTGCGACAGCTATCAAGGCTGTTATCCTTTCAGGGCAGATGATGGGCCTGATAATTATGGCAGTTACATGACCTTCATTCATTCATTCACTAAACAGCCTCTCAGTAAACATCAGCACCTTGAAAGTTGATAATTCACACTGGAGAAAGGCTGCCTGCCGTTTATGTACCCCATGTTTCTAAAGCATCTCTGCAACTTTCATCTACTTTAATTTGGAGTTACAACCAAAGGTACTGTACAGGGGCAGATAATTAGGTAATTAGAATTACTGTACAGATAATTAGATGAGGCTTTCAGTTCTTATAATGCACTGATACTTTGGAAAAGCTGTGCTTAGGTGCTTCGGACATCCTTTTTGGTCTAACATACAAGCTGTTTCAAGCTGCATATATATATATATATATATATATAGACTTGTACACAGTTTGATACATATGTCTATAATGTCATGCATTAGAACTTCTTTTTGTATTGTCTAATGTCTTTTTGTACATGTATTATACAGTTACATGCATTTATATTATACGTGTATTTTAGTCCTGCATGGTGGCCCTAATTGTAAGGGATATTATCTTAATGTGGTTTCTGTAATCAAACAAAAGTGAATTAAACATAAAGCAAGGTATAAAGTATCTGAAATAATTTTTTTAAATGTTTTTCCCCATAAGAAAGAAAACAAAAAAAAAACACAAATTAAGGGCTCAATAATTGTTTGAATCAATCATATTCGTATTGTAGCCAGCCATGTAACTCCAATAAACGCAAACTCAACTCAAACTCAATAAACCTGATGGTGATGCGCCACGAGAGCAGTTATACTGTCTATCATTCCCATGCCGCAGCATCTTTTAACCTCAAATGATTCTGTTTGATTAAATCCTCTAGGACATAGAGGCCTAAATTATTGGACAAGCATATGTGAAGGATGGGGGATTCATCAAAATCTATAGGCTTAGACTTTGTAATAAGGCTTTGGTTATTATTGCCCCTAGATGCACATTTCCCCTTCCCTCCACATGCCTCTAAGGGCATCTCTTTTCATTAACCGCATCGACAGACAGGAGGCTTTACTACCTAATGGATGACGTGTGACAACCACTCTCATTGAGCCTCTACCAACCACGTAGCCTTCAGGGAGAGAAGAGGATCTATGCTAACTAACCATTCACTCTCCCAGATACATGGGTATTAGCTTGATGCTACGGCCTTGCTCATCATGTTAATTGGATCACGCATGGTTGCGCTTCCACTTACGGAGGCAGAGAGAGTGTAGAGGATCCCACAGTGAGGCAACCCGATCTGTAAGGGTGGATATAGTACAAGGCTTAACTGACCACAGCTCTCTGAATGGAGGTATCTGTATGCAACTCATACCAACATGCTTTCAACAGTGGGGGGAAAAGGTTATCGCTCTCTTCTCATCAAAGAGTAGTCCCAATAAATCACTGATTGGGTTAGTGTGTAGCTAAAACTATTGGGTTCATTTGCAGTACCATGCTACTGCCTGAAGACATCATATTGTACAGAATGACAAGGAAAAGAGGGGGAGGGAGTGGAACGCTCTACCCAGTTGTCCACATTTCAATGATTAGTGTCATGCATCTTTAGTCATCTGGCGCTTTTATTAGTAACATTCTGTAGTTTTAAAAGGGGTCACTTAGGACACTGAGAACAGCTTTTCCCTGCAGGGCCTACCATACCTTTAAAACACACAACGGCTAAATTCTTTACACACTTACCACCCTCCCTGTTTCTCACCAGACTCTTTTTGCCTTTATCTCTGGCCCTCATTGCTGCTCAAGCCGGACCCTGGCAGAACAATTCAGTCGTTCTTTATGAGCTACGGTCACTGGGGCTTTGTGGGGTCTGGTTGGTCCTCTCCTGCTGAGAGGAGAGCTCATCAGGTTGTCGCTCCCATTTTCCTAACCACCTTTCCTTGATCCTGCTCTGACTCTTCAGACTGCCTGGCTGCTTTCATTGGCCAGGCCAGCCGCAACTGCTAAACACTAACATCACACCACCATTTCAGCAACAGCACAGCTACAAAGGGTATTCATCCTCTTACAAAACAATGCATGTGCTGCCACCCTGCTGTTTCAATACCCGCGATGAAGATCTTTCCATGCCAGTAGAACATGTAGAACATGCTAGGACAGATAAAAAATATGAAAAAAATGAATTTAAGAGAATGCATTACATACATTCAACCGTTTACATACATACTAATGCATACAGTATCAATCATATCGTATCACAATACTCCTGGAGTACTTTGTTACAATGCTCTGGAATTTAATAAGTCTCTATCTGTAATGAACAGCCTGTGTCAAACGGGCAGAATCAACATTTTGCGATATTTTATGCACAGACCACAGTGTCAAAGCCAGAAATCTGTAATACTTTCCATTTTAGGGTGTAAGTTAAACGTAGATTAAATGGCGGAAATGGAGGGCTAGGTTCTGACTCAACTATGTTAAAGGCCGTCAGGGGCTCGTTCAAACAGCGTCTGTCGATAACGGCTTGGTTGGTGGTATTTGAAACTAACTGTGCGACGCGAGACGTGAGGTCCTCTCATCTCTCCTGTCATCTTTAAACCAGCCATACAGGATGTCTGTGTCTGAATAGAGCTGTCCAGCCCCCTCAAGTAATGCTCACCAAACTTTTGGGTTTTTATTGGCTCTTTTTATAGAGCTTGCCTGCGGGCGGTTTGGGCCGTGGCCATAAAGGTTTTACTAGGGAGCGCCAGGAGAGACTCAAAGCTGGACTGTTGTTTTGGGAGGAAAAGGAAGGATTTTTACACCGCTTCCTATGTTTCATCCTTCTCAGAACCTGGATGAAAAGAGGTCCCCCAAGATGATGGCTAGACAGCAGGGACATCAAGCTCTGTCCCACTGCAAATTAATCTTTTCTCGTCCACGACTGGATTTCAAATCCTACCTTCTCCATGCCTTGATGTAGTACATATTCGCCGTCGTCGATTCATGGCATGTGTGCAGCTTTTAGGCCTTGACTGTCAGGAAGGGAGGAAAACCAGGTAAAATATGAAGCTTTTTGGATGAGAGCCTTGGTGATGGTCCTTATAGGCACTAAGCAGACATGGAACAGACCCATCCTGTCTCATCACAGACTGTCTTGATGAACATTACAGGACTCTCGCTATGCTCCACTGAGCTCATTACAGCAAACTGTCCCACACTGTATAATCTCCCATGTGAAGGAGGAACACACTTCTAGGAATAAATAGAACAGAATTTTCTCAAGTTGAGATTCACAGTGACACAGACCTGCCATCAGCCTCTGGCCTCTTAAATGTGGCATGTCATTGCGATATCAAATTTAGCCTCTGAAATATTCATTGGCCCATCCATTTGGTGGTGGATCTGATACGCCAGTTAAATTGCTTTTTTGGATAGAGTCCCCATTGCCATGGCAACCCCCACAGTCAGGACATGTCACATAGTGCCAGACATATTGTTGGCTGTTTGTTAATAATTCAGTGATAAATTAACAGTTTTGTGAGGAAAACAGGTGCCAGAACGTCAGAGGGCTTTGGGGAAATAGCTGGCTGAAAAAAGAGAGAAATCGAAAGAGAAAATAAGGGGATAGAAAGAAAGGCAAGATGGGAGAGACAGAAAGAAGGAAAGGGGTGTGTTTCCCCTTCAGCCTTGTACAGAGGCACAAAAGCTGCTCTCTGAATGCAGGCTCTTAATCCACACTCTCTATGGCAAGGCTCCACCGTGCAAGTTCTATTTTAGCAAAGAATGCAGCGTAAAAGCAGGGGGATTATAAAGGAGTAAAAAGCCAGCTATCAATAGGTATCTGCAGCATTGTGTCTCCACAGACGCGGGTCGCTCCTTAGGCCTACATACTGCAGGGCCAAAGGTCACTACGACAGGGGGTGCATTCTTCTCTCCCGCTGGTGTTTAGAACAATCCGCCCTGCCTGCCTTCCTCCCTCCCTACCCCCACTGACTGGCCTCCGCTCCCTGCACTCTTCCTCTCTAGCTAGCACAGTGTGTGTTCACAGCTTGGTTTACATAAAGGCCAAGACAAAATGCACATCAACGATGGTAACCCTGTATGAATCAGCTTGTATTCGCACAATAAATTGCTTCCGTCCGTCCGTCCGTCCGTTCCCCCCTCCCCCACACAGACTAGCATAGCCCAGGTACGTCATCAAACATACTAGGAAAAGTCAATAATAGAGTAATCAGTAGAGTAATCAAAATTATGCATTCCCACATTGTTCATAAGTCAATACAGACCAAATTATACCACTCTTTTCTCCCGATCTTACAATCTCTGGTCAAATCGAAGCCGGCATGGGCTCTTAATGATCGAGATGACACATAGCTAATCTAGCTCTACACCAACAGGGCCTCACATCAATTCTGTTGAAAGATTGGCATCAAAAACTTGCAACACCCCTTATGACTGGGTAGAAGTCTGAATACAGGGCAAAAAAGCTAGTTCTTCTTAGAGCCTGCCGAAGTTAATTCATATCACTTTCTTAAGCCCTACTTGTAATCCAATACAGTATGGAGTGGATCCTGGCAACATGCTGGGTACAAATACAATCACTCACTCGCACGCACGCACGCACGCACACACACACACACCTCATGTGGTTCAAATAATCCACATTATCTCCCCTATCTCCACATTCAGAATTCCAGAGCAATTACATAACCCTAAAAGGAAATCTATTAAAACGACCTCATAAAGAACACATTTCTCATTAAAGGCCAACAGGCAAATTACTTGCGTTTAGCCACGATTCAGATGAGAGAATAAACACAATGCAAAAAATCCTTTATATAAAATCTTGAGGTGTCTCCCAGTTACCTAAAGTACGAGTGGGAAGGATGGGGGATAGGGGGGGGGGAGTGGTGAGGCAGGTTTCATTTGGACAGCTTTTTCTTGTTCTGACCTCTGTTTGACCCTGCATTTAACTCCCACTCCTCCCCCTCACTTTAACACTGTGGAGTCAGTCGGCTCTGTCAGTCTCTCTATTCTCTGGATGTGCATGCATATTAATGGATGGTAATGAGCAGCCAGCCTTGCATGGACACATTTTAAATGTTTTTCTAGCTGAGCATTCAAACCAACCCCAAATATTCTGACATTAACGCGTTTGAATTTCTTATGGGATGACTCTGAAACTATGGTAAGAGCACTATCAGTGTGTAATGAGCAACAGGGTTGCATGTATTTATATGTAAAGCCATCTTAGTGATAGTATTATATTTCTCTTCCCCTTAGGCCAATGTTCATTTCTGTGAAGCATCTTAGATATCTGCAGATTTTAAGCCTTTGAAAGTTGGATGCAATAAATAAGCCAAGCCTAAAAATGTAAGATGGCACACACAGAAATGTCTACAGAGGAAAAGCCTTCTTAACTGTAGTTTTCTTAAAGTAGATTCATGTCACACCCTGTAACATAGCAGTAAGATATATCCTTTGCGAGTGATGGCGGTTGGAGATACATTTTGGTTCAGTTGCATTCTCCTGGCTGGAGAACCTCATAAATCACAGTGACACAGGAGGCCGCAGTGAATCGAAGAAAAACACGGACCTGCAGTATCACACCATACACAACAAGATCTTAGCAAACACATACAGACACATACACACACGCTCACACACCAACAAAGCACATACGAGCGCTCCAAGCTAGCCGAGCCAGACAGCTGCTTGAGCTCGAAGGCGTCATAGGAATGAGATTTCTCACATCTACATTGATACTGCAACGTCTCGGCCGTGCTGTGGCAGCAGCCATAAATAGAGACGTATGGCTGCGGGCTACAGTATCCCACACTGCTGTCCCTAAGAGGGCGTTGGAGCCGCTCACTCTCTCTATTACCTGGGCCAGATTAAAAGGCACAGTGACATTTTGGGTTCCACTGTGACACTTTATCTCCCTCCATTAACCCATTTCCTCCTCTCATCTTACGCTCATTAAAAGGCCAATCTGTTCCTGCTGCTGCAGGCAGGGGCTCACAGGCTTAAGGCTGAGTTGTACATCTGGACATCGCTCCCCACCTACCCGCCCCGCAGTCCCCAGTCCCCGACACCACTAAATTCCCAACCAGCCCACTCCCATTCACAGCGCACCCCTGCTTTCACGGCAGCACCAGCACATTGAGTCTAAGCCCCCTACTATTCTCCCTCCCACCTTACCGCAGATCCGCTTTGCTCTGACAATATGCTCCCAAATCAGATCAGCCAGGATTGGCCGGCTGGTAGAAGAGATTTATAGTTATAGCTTTGATAGGCTCTCCAGTTTTAAACCTCTGCAAACCACCACATGTATGCTGACCTAATTTCAGGCAAGTCCATTATAATCCCTCTGAGGGAAGTAAGTGCATGTTTGAAAACATAGCTGCCACACATGAGGTCATAATATAATATTGATTTTGCCGCAGATTTGCGAGGCTGTTGGATATTTAATAAGGAGTGGGACAACACTGTATATAAAATAATGTATTCCTCAACAAGAAAGTAAGAGACCCAATAATGAACATGATAGAATAGAGAGGGCAAAGATGAGAGACAACGCAAGAGAAAGTGGGACAAAGGGGGGTCGCCCAAAAACAATTTATCACGTTTCCATTGTCAGGTCCCCCATTAAAGCACTGACAGACTGGACGACCATGGCCCATTGCTGCTGGGAGGTCGTAGGTCAGCTCTTCAACTCCAAGGCTGGCCATGAAGAGAACACCTGACCAGAGCTAACCTCCACCAAACCTTTGATCCTCTTTGACCCTACTGCCCTGGCTTGTCAAATGAACACTTTACAAGTGGAGCACTTTAAAATAAAAACTATCGCTTCAAAGCCTTCTCATCCTGAAGGTCTTCAACGAATCCACACACACACACACACACACACACACACACACACACACACACACACACACACACACACACACACACACACACACACACACACACACAGTAACATAGTTAAGACTCGGGAGGATGAAACACAACAGGCAGACCAAATTGGAGCACCTCTGCTAAGCGATTTCCATTTCATGAGGTAAAGTGAGAAGCCCAGCGCCTGCTCTTGAAGCTCGTCCTGCATCAAAGGCGGAATGGCACAGAGAGCGTACTTTGGTGTCTGTTTGTAATTCAGCTCCACAATCCCAACAGCAAAGATCTGACGTCTCCCACAGGCACACGCCGGGGTCACTAGCCCTCAGTAAGCCTTGGCTTCCCACAGACTCCTCTGATATCTTCTTTCAGCGACTCAAAGGTTTGCTAGACAAGACGATGTGATCCCGAGGCCAAGCCCTCGCGTATCCTCACCACACAACCGCTCATACTTGTGGCAAATGCCTGGTTATTAGAGCCATCGATAGTCAGTTTTAAACATGCTTCTCTCAATGTGTATCTGAAGTATTCCTGGTTATGGCAGTGATGTCGAGACCCGGTCACAGAGTTCATCCCAGGGTTTTTCAGGCTGTGAGAGCAGGCTTATCTTTCAATTTACATTTTGTTTCTCTCATGGAATATGTGCATTGAAATTAAAATGGTAGCGCTAATGGGTTAGTCTAATTTATCAGGCCAGGGTTTTTCATCGATGATAGGCAATACAATTTTCCATTAGGCTTCTGAACATCATTTCTTCTTTTTTTCCCACTTTGCAAAGTATTCCCAACATAGTATTTTGATTTACTACATGGTGAATGAAGTTACACTGAGTAGCTTTATAAAATGTTTCCCTTAAAAGTCCTTAGTCAACTTATTGGCTTCATTCCCCCCAAATCAACATTTTAAGGTAAACTTTTCCAATGAACCTGATAGAGATGTATTGGAGCTCTAGTGAGACATGTTTATTCTAGGCTCTTGTGAGACTGTTTATTAGCTTATAAACAGGCAGTCAATCTATTCGGTTACTGCTGCAAGATACAAAAGGACCATGATTGCCCTGATGTTCAGAATTTCCTCATTTTAATCGGAGTTTAAATAGACAGTCTGGCTCCTCCATCTCTGCAATTTTAAACATTTCAAGGTGCACAACGCAGCCCAGGAAAGGTTGGCCTCAGAGTGCTTCACAGTGATTTGTAATCAGGTCTAGCCCTAAGGGAAATTAATCAATATTTGGCAAGCCACTGAAAAAAACATTGGGTTTTTCAATATGTTTGTTTCAATACCAATTCAAATGTCTTTTTACATTAAAAAGTAAGATATGTGCATTGGAACACAGGGTGTGAGAGTAGGATAAGGGGAAAAAAGGTTGTGTGTGTGTGTGTGTGTGTGTGGCGGCTTACCTTTTCAAGTGTGTTTACAATCGCTATCAAGTGATCATGAGTTGTTGGCTTATGGTAAGTATAACTTTGCAAAGTATGGAGAGCCAAACAGAAAACAAAACAAACTTAAACATTATATTCACAGGCAACAATTTGTTCCATATTATATAATTGCAACCAACACTTATGTGTTGTGAAGCGGCCCTTAAAATAAGAGAGTATAGATAGTAGGGTGGGGAAGGTCCTTAGTGCTTGGAACTGCTCCAGAGTTCCCTTCACTGCTGGCTCAACGTCTGTGTTAGTTTCCTGTAGCAGAGAGCAGGAGTAGGAGGAGGTGGAGGAGGAAGGAAACAAGGACACAGCCAAAACGGGCTGTCCTAAACTGCTAGTCAGGTACAGTAAGGACAAAGGAAAATGGAGACCCTTTTCCAAGACAGGAACTGTCGAAGACAAGCATGTTTTGACAATTTATTAAAACATCTGCAAGAGGAAACCTGAGTGAGTCTAAGGTTTTATCCGTTAATTTCCTCAGAATCCTCCCCTATTTCAGAATAACGCAATGACGATATCCAAGCAAAACAGCCAGCTCTTAATGAATGATTGAATCGCACATGGTTTAAATCCTTGGCTGGAGAAGTGTGATTAATGTTTTCCACAGGCTGAGATAAAGAAGTCTCAAGAGCGGGGGGCGAGCGAGAGGTAGTCACACTTTTCTGAGTGCTCTACTCAGTTTGTGGGAAAAGGCTAACATTAACTAAAGATCCTGTTGCCAAGCGAGAAAGGCCCTCCCACTTCTATGAGTCATGGGAAGACCACTAGCAGAGAACATAAAACACAACAGCCAAAACCAAATAAAATGGCACAGGTCAGCGAGGGGCGCATTGAAATGCAGAAAGCACTTAAGACCACAAATATGTTTCCATGCCACTGGACAACCAATGAGCAAAATGTCCATTATTTGTCTCTTCTTTTTGAGAACCTTTGTACTAGACAGGATGTTAATGTTACTTGTTAATGCAGTTTCTGATAAAAAGGCAGAGCTGAACTTCCCATAGCGGCACTCACGGAGACAAAGAGGACACACATGGCAGAGGTGCAGCTCTGGCAGCGTCTGTGGCAGGCTGGAATGCGCTGTGGGTTTACTGGGTTTATAAATAACCGACAGAAACAGGCAGACACAAAAGGCAGTGCTGTTCGGAGCAAGGCCACTCTATCCAAGCACCCTCTGCACCCTGCAAGCAGCCCCACCCTCGTTTGCTGGAGTAGTTACCACCAGCAGGACTCTGTCTGTCTGTCTGTCTGTCTGTCTGTCTGTCTGTCTGTCTGTCTGTCTGTCTGTCTGTCTGTCGTCGACGTTTGTTAGAGGTAAAGGGGGAAGCAGAAGGTAAGGATGTAGACACACAATGAATTAGGCTACCATCAGGAAACCACCTGATGGTAATCATATGGTGGACAAGCACGGACCTATTTAAAAAAACAAAGAATGTGACAACAGTTGCTTGGAGTAGTAGGCAGACAGCTGTTTGAAAAAGATAGCATGGCGTTTCATTGTAAATCTAAGCAGTGCAGAGCTGACAGGACTGGCATATAAGGAGAATCAATCAGTTTTTACATACTCATTCGAATCTCATAGGGAGCCAGAGCCTGATGTCTGCACCCAAAGCTTGGGCTGATACAAATCATTCTGTCCTCTATCTTTTATTCCTCTCACCACCTCTCCAGTCCTTCACGTCCTTTTGTAATCAGGATCTGTAATTTAATGTAATGACATGCACTGAGAGGGAGCTGGGTAGGGAGATGATGGAATAAGTGAGGGACTGAAACAGGTTCCACAATCCATATAGTCACACTGAGTGGGCTGCACAATATGCATTTATTTACCCATTCATCATCTAGCGGAAAATTGGATTGGGACGCCTAATCTGCATTCCCATGTGACCGGTCTGTTTCAAATTTCTTCATATAAACCTAAACCAAGGTGCTGCAGCACCATCACAACCAGTTTCCTCTCAACAGAACAGGAAACATGGAACACTCTCTTTCTGGTAGAAAGCCGCAACAATGGCACGTGAGAAAACTAACAGCTAAAATGCCTAAGTTAGTATGCCATTATTTTATTTGTCCAATAAGATCCAAGCCACTAATGGAATCCCACTTGCCCTCCAAACCTCAGACAGCAGGCTAACACTTAGTTTAACCATGACAGACAAAAGTCTCTTTTAAGTCCAGCCAGACTGGGTGCATGGGCCAGCCCAAACATAGGGGGTGCTTTGATAAGGATTTCAAACAAACAATGAATGGGGGGGGGGGGGGGGGGTCAGCCAATAACTTTTTAGTCACCTCTAATAGTCAAGCCAGTACACAATGTTCTGTACTTGTATACCCACTGTTCCTCTTACCAACAGTGAGATGTTAATTTGCAGACGTGTATACAGCTCCGTCGGCGGAGAGCGGATCTAATTAAATGCGGTTCCACATTAACAGGATTGGGCGAACCTAACGTTTCCTGCCTGCTCCCTATGGCCTGTGAGTGGCACTCAGGGTAATGCATGAAAGCAGGCACAGGACCAAATGTTTCCTGGAATACACACACCCTGTCAGAGACGAGTGAAACCGACATCCACACACACAGCCTACCAGCTCACATTGTGCTTTTAGCGTGCTGGAACATGGCGTCGCGGCAACGGTGTCACTGTAACACAATGGCGGAGGCAAGAAATCAGCACGGCACACCAGATTAAAAAGGCTTGGCTCTTTATGTAGCTCTGGGCTAAATGTAAAGGTGTGGCGTGTAATGTTGTTCTCGTTCTTACTGCAATTATAGGCTTAGGGCCTCTTCTCAACTGCTGCTTTCCCTTTCAACTTTGGGTGTTGTCATTTTGCTTTGAGTGGGATTAAGGGTTTACATATGATAACATGTACCCTAGTCCCAGACACACCCCACTACCACCTGCAGCCCAAAGCCAGAGACCAACCAGGAAATTGTGGTTTGCTTAGCAAATAGCCTAGATACCACTAGGTATTTGTGGTAATCCTGCGTAATGACTAGGCCATGTGCTGTGTGACTATGTGCAGTGTGGTGTGTAGATTGTGTGGTTTGCATAATGTTTACAATAGACCAAATGACATTCTTAAGACAAAGCACCAGCTCTAAGACTGTGTATAAGGACATCATGCTATGACGAGGGTAACAGTAGGAATTTACAGTATAATGTAAGCCACATGCTTTCATATGTGTCTACAAAAAGGGATAAAGCAGTATTGTTTCTCACTGTGCTTTTGAAAGACCACAATCTGTTTGTCTTTAGCTTGGAACCAGCTGGAGAGCCAAATAGTTTAAACTGACAAAACAAATGGCATTACAGTATCTGAGCTAAGAGCTTTGTGTTGTAAACAGCCGATTCGTGTTCCATCTTGGCCAACCAGGGGGTCAGATGAGTCTCCAGGACTGCTCCATTCTGTTTATGTGCTCACTCACTTTAGTTAAGCAACAGTGCAACTGGTCAAGATCTCCTAATCGCTTTGCTTGTACTGCAGAACTGCAATGAATGTGTGGACATGGGTTTGCTCAAACAATATTTAGAATTTCTGACAGAAAACCTACCACAAATAGACCGCACAGCCTGATCTTTGCTCCAGGGTGTCACTTCGGCTCACTCTCTGCTTTATGGTCCTGAAACATTTCCTGCCATTCTACACAACTTCAATCACTCCTCCACCACAATATCCTCCCCAAAATAGCTTAAGACTCCCTAAACCTCACATGGGGCAAAGAGAAGAGGTTATATTTAGGTAATGGCTAAAGCACTTTTTGAAATAATTTAACCCATATGTTGCGATAACAGAAGAATTATGTAATAATAATAAAACGAAAAGCCACTTAAAAAAATAACTAAACGTAGTATTGCAAGCTGGAATGCTATATTGCATACTTGAAATAAATGGAAATTGAGTTATAAGACTGTAAGATAAGCCATTTATTTTCCGTTAGTTGCCTGAAACTCGCATACTTAGTAAAGAAACCATACATTTCTCAATATTATCCGACTCAATAAATCCACTAGCATTATAACAGCATGGGATGGGAGGCAATTTAGTTTCAAAATGTCATACTCAGCTATTTGTTGCATTGTCTTTGTTTTTGGCAAGGAAGCAAACAGATTTGTCAAATTATATTTTTTTCCCAGAGGGGTACAATGTGTACTTGTGTTCCCCACCAAATCATTCCGGGTGGTCTAGCCAAGTGAGCAGCAAATGGACCGGCCTGGACTGGTTTAGCCCAGATTGGACTGTTGTATGGGTCTGTGTCTGAGCATTTTCTATCCATCATTGCCACATCTTGCTTCTCTAAAACAACAGCATCCCTTGCATTAATCAAACTGGTCAATGGCACCATTATTTATTTTAATGAGCAAACACTCATTGCTTCACGGAGTTGCTTTACTGTTTCTCTTAGGAAGTCAGTCAACGATTTTATACATCACACAGCAAAAACATAGAAACAATCCAAAGAGCAAGCAATCACAAACAATACTATGGAATATGGGGACGAATAGGAGAATAAAAGAAACGTGCCTTGTTATGTTGTTTTATTGAACTTATTCTGGTCAACATGTTACAAATATAACATAGTTTATCATAGCTTCCATACAATAGCTAGGTTTGTAATAGGTTTTTAATAGCTCCATAATGCCGTTGCACCTTAGAT
The DNA here is from genome assembly GCA_026901105.3 of Galaxias olidus. Classification (NCBI taxonomy): domain Eukaryota; kingdom Metazoa; phylum Chordata; class Actinopteri; order Galaxiiformes; family Galaxiidae; genus Galaxias; species Galaxias olidus. Next base: position 75,280 of record JAPMUY010003852.1, read on the forward strand.
GAGGCTATAGCTATGGGGGGTTTGTTAAGAGGATAGGCTAGGCTGACCGTGTTGCTCATAATCAGAGGACGAAAAGCATGACAACCAGGCAACACATTCTTTCATACTATCGCTGGGAAAATCTGTGCCTCAGAGTAGGCATTGGTAGGATTATTTGATTCTGCCCAAATACCCGCTTAATTGCTGCAGTGCAGTGTTCCATTAGGCCAAGGCAAGCGGCACGAGTTTATATACAAGCAAAAGTAAAGCAGGATATCCTGGTCACAGTCCTCTACCAATGTGATAATGACTCTCCAGATTCAAAGCTCTTAACAGGAAGATAAAGCTTGAGGTTTACTGAGAATATTAAGTATTTCCTCAAACGAAGCACATTTAAGGATTTGATAAAATTTTCGATAATGGATGAATGTGGTATAAGACAATGTCCAAAATGTGGCTATATGTTATCATGTTAGTACCTGCCGCCTAAAAAAAAATCTTATTTAATTCTACATTATCTTTGAGTCTTGTGCTTCAAACTCCCTTCCTCCAAGTCAGTCTTTTTCAAATTAGGCCTTAACTTGTATTTGCCAAAACCTCATCACGTAATCATGTAAAATGCTGAGCAGCCTGCATAATTTAAGACATTGCCTGCCCGATATCCGACAAATGATATCACATTATACATACCATCAATAGTTAATATTCCATACTTCATCAGGGAATTATATAGTGACTGAACTGTAAGTATCGAGACACTATCACATAACACACGTTTTGATATTTGTGATATCATATAACCTATTCAATGTTTTCCATTGTAAAATTGTTGAATATGTGAAAATTGCTTTCTGAAAAAACATTTCATATCTAACGCTCCCATTGTCATTACTGTCTCATAACACACTAGACAGGTATTAAACTCACATCAATGTTCCAGTCACAAAGGCGCCGAGCCAGCGGCTGAGCATGGGACTTTATTAACGATAATATTCCTCATTGAACTTAATCTCCGGAGCAGCGGGACAGAATTGATGCTTTGCAAAGCCTGTCAAGAAACGGCTTTGCATATATTGAGGTTCAGTGTGGAAGCTGGCATGGTGCCGCTCTAGTACCCCTGAAGAACAGGGATCTCATTCCTTAACCGACACCCAGCTACGGAAGAGTCTACCCAGACACCGAGCCTACCCTCGCCTTCTCTCTTGCACTAACCGAGTTGGCTGGTCTTTATCCCATAGTTAACAATTACATAAATAATTTTATTTATACAGCGTTAACCGACTGAGACCAGGTCTCTTTTCCAGCAGTGCCCTGTTTAAAGGCAGATATATACTGAGATATATATATATATATATGTGTGTGTGTGTGTGTGTGTGTGTGTGTGTGTGTGTGTGTGTGTATAAATATACTGTATATATACAGTATGTGTATGCCACTGGCTACAGAACAATGCTAACCGACCGAATTATTAATAGCATGTAATTAAGCAGGCTCAGTTCACCATAGTTGTAAAGACACATTAGCCCAGTGCATCATCATGCATTAATTGCTTTGTTTGATGTGGACTTCTGGATCACATTTCTGTATCACTCCCACTCAGCCCCCTTACTATCCTCCTCCTGTGCTCACTCCTATTAAACGAGTGACATTGGCGCTTGTTGTATCACAGCATGGAGGGCAGAAATCATTCAGTGAGGTTTGTAATGAGAACAGCAGTCCTTGTACAGTTGGCACAGGGCAAACTGCCAGACGCGCAACAAGAAGGGGTTGACTTTAGAAGCAAGGTCATTTTGCTTCCCGCCATTAACAGCACATCAACAACCAGACCAGACAGTCAGGGACTCAGCCAGGCCTGAAACCCAGCCTATAGCCTTGTACCCCCCACCCTTTGCCCCCAGTACCCTGCCTTGATCTGCAATTAACACCCGTCAGTTGGCCTTCAACATGAAAAAAAATGGCTATTTAAAGCATAAAGGCATAAAGGAGTGAGTAATTCAATTTTTAATCAAGCTGAAATAATCGGTCCAGCTAATAGTGAGGTGGGAGTTAAGAGGGAAGAGGGGGGAAAAGATTTGCTTGTTTCCAGACAGCCTGTTTAATCCTTGACACCTGTCACACAGCTCACACTCCACAGGCTCCACTGGATGAGAAAAGGCTGTGGCTGCTCAGAGAGGCTTAACCCTATGGGTGCCTCGCTACTGAGAGTGTGTCAGCACTCAGTCAGCCCTGTTAGGGGCATGAACACACATAATACTGACTGTTAACTTCAAACCAAAAATAAGTTTCACATCTTTCACCCCGTGTTTGCGTGGGTTTCCTCCAGGTACTCCGGTTTCCTCCCACAGTCCAAAAACATGGCAGGTTAATTGGTGACTCTAAATTGCCCGTAGGTGTGAATGTGAGTGTGAGTTGTTGTCTGTCCCTATATGTTGGCCCTGTGATAGACTGGCGACCTGTCCAGGGTGTACCCTGCCTCTCGCCCTGTGTCGGCTGGGATAGGCTCCAGCCCCCCCACGACCCTGCATAGGATAAGCGGTATAGCTAATGGATGGATCTTTCACATTTCACCCACTAAATACTAAGTGTGTAAGTTTTTCTGTTTAGCTTTCTTCTCCAATGCCAACATGAAAATGGAAGTAAACCTACACAACTGCTCAAGCCCTGTTTATCATATTTCCGTGTTTCCTTTCTTCACCTCAGCGGTGTTCTGGCCCCGGTAGTCTGACTGCATGGATTCCACATTCATCACAGCTGCTCACAGGCCATAGCAACTGCATGACATGCACATTGCGTCAGGAGGCAGAAGCCATGTTGATGGACCTGCTCACCGGCTAGAGGCCCGTGGGGAAACCGACCAGGAGAGAACGCAGTTTGCTTAGGTCCGGATCAGCTGTGTCAACTTGTTGAAGGAAGGCCGAGAAAGAGCTGGCATACTGCCACTCCAGCAACACTTACCCTCTATTTTCCTTACTAACTCAAACAGTGAAACCAGTCTGAAAACATGTGGCTATGGTGTAGATGGGCTCAAATCTGACATATTCCATGTGATTTTTGTACATGATAGCCAAATGTGCTCACTTAATGTACATATTTTTGATTTACACCCAATTTTTTGTTGTGATATTGTCAAAATATGAATCAAGGTAATGGTTTGCCACATGTATTATCGGTTGATTTAACAAGACAGTAAAGCACACTGGACAAGCGATGGAGTGAGTAGGGGGAAGAGAGAGGGGTTTTAGGAGGGATTATTGGGGGGCCAGCAGTAAGGGGGCTATTGTTAGAGCCTGAGAAAGAGTGTAGGAAGAATGGCACACACTGGTAGCAGAGCCAGGGACTCCAGCCTGCTGGAAAACAGGAAACACTACTGCGATACAGGCCTGGACAAAAAAACACAGATCAGTCCTCCTTTCCACTTGCGGCACTTTAATGTAGATAAAACCATCGACAACACTGTGGGAAAATATAAGTGGAACAATATTTTGTAGAATAATGTATTTTAAATCATTTGGACTAGGTAAATGCGATTTTATGAGAGTTTTTGCCATTTCTTTTAGAAGCTAGGCCTGGTAAATTGCAGGCCTGGATGACAGAGTGTTGTTCATCTGGGAGATGGTTGAGTTGGAGGGGGTTGCTGAAAGACAAAATATCCAAGCCTGTAAATGCAATTATCCAACAGACCTTGAGTTGAAGCCATGAACAATAAATACATGTTGTTTTCATTATCATACCACAAGTCTGCATGGAAACAGAACCCATTTCATTTGTCATTATACATAAAGTGTGGTAAAAAAAAGAAAAAGACGGCCGAGAGGGTAGCTTATTGGCTGAGTAAACAACCCCCATCAGTGGAAAAAGAGACAATCGAATATATGCAAAAACGATGGCATAGTGGGAAGGGAGAGTAAGGAGGAATAAAAGAGAGAGTCGCAGACATGGCACTGAGGCAAAAAAAAACCTGATCCAATAGGATCGTCAAGCTCTAAATTTACTGGATGGAAAGGGACACCACTGAACGAGTTGAGTCAATAGAAAAAAGAAACATGTACAGTAGCATACGTGTGTGTGTGTCATATAGAAAAAATAAATCTTTAAGTAGCCCTGTCCACACTTAAGTGTATTTTCCCTCTCCCAGCACCGCACCCCCATAGCATTACACATTCATTGTATTTACTTAACAAAATGGCCCCACTGCACAGCAACTCACTGTTAGGCAGCCACAATCTGACCTATACAGTATGGTCCCTCAATTAGAACAAATGTACATGTACATTATATCCTTTTAAAATTATTTTAAAAACCAAACAAAACAACTGCAGTGATGGTGCTGGAGTGAGTAAGCAAACATTTTCTAGCAATTATTTCAACACGGAGGCATAGTATTTACACTGCCCACACTTTCCCGAGGACAGGCCTAGTAGCAGGCAATGGCTCCTGGTAGAACCCATAGCTCTTGTTACTGTTTGTTAACAAAGGGCCAACCAAAACCATAGGAAACACTCCCCCATAACCTCAGCTGCACCACTAAGTGTAACCCAAAATCCAGGGCCAATATTACTCCAGTGTGGCCAGTGTGGCATACAGTTCAGGCTTTCAGTGGAGTGGATTTCTACCATTTAGAAATCAGGCAGTCAGATTTTGAGTAAATTGTATGTTAACTCTTATTCATTATTATTTCATGGTAACATCAAAGTGAAATTTAACAGAGCAACATTTTAGTCACTCATAATCATAGTTTTAAAAGTTTGCCAGTGTAAAGAATGTACATCAACCATCAAGATATGCAATGGCTGCAATTTAGAGATCAAAGTTTGATGCATCTTTAGGGAAGCTTGTTTTCCCTTTGTCTCCTAATCCATGCATTTCAGAAGAGAATAAAGAAAACAAAAAGGTATAATGTCTGACTCCCAACCCATTCTGTTTTCCCATCAGCCTCCCCACAATCTGGAGTCACAAAGGAGCCATGGCAGCCCAATTAAAAGAATATTCTAGTACAGCAAGTTTGGCTTTCAAGGCCAAAGTGACTCATGGGTACATCAAAAAGAAAATAGGAAGAGGAAGAGAGAAATGGGAACATCCACTCCGGGAGGCTGAAAAGTAAAACAAAACAAAGCAAAAACCTGTGACCCTTTTCCGTCAAAATAAATCAAAGTAAGTTACACCTTATAGGCTAAAAGCCAAAGCGGGCATATTCTTGTGTATGTGTGTGTTGTGTGGTTGGGGTTGGGAAGGAATGTTTTAAAATCATTAAAATACTCTGCTTGGTTTAACCTACAAAGGACTTAAAATATTCAGAAATGTAAAATTGACCATCACTCTGATTTATATTATTGGTCCATTAAAAAAATACAGCGAAACCTCAGATCACTGATTCATTCAGCTATCTTTTGGATGTTTAGAGTATCCTTTGAGGATTTTCATCATATATAATTACTCAATATTTTAGTGCATCTCTGATAACTGGTGAGTAATTGGGTACAATAGGCTTGCAATCTTGTATCTCAATCCCTACATTGACCTAACCTGCTTTGCTTTCCTAGCTTCCAAGCTTTGCGGGGCCAGCCAAATAACTTGGCTGCGCTCTCAGCTGTGAAAGAAACAGGCAACTGTCATGAAGTAGCAGGCCAGGGCAGGGGGCTGTATTGTATGTATACCACATGTGAGCATTGTTTGCTCTGCCTATTAATGTTGCTGAATCAAAATGATCAAATTATGCTTTATGCTTTCCCTGGCTTCTCATAGAGCATGTTAGATAAGTTGCGAGGTTAAAGGCCAAAATATTTACCTTTTACCCATGTTCTTGTAATTTAAAGAGAAAATACATTTAAAAAATACAACATCTAGGACGGTACAGAAACACTCCAGAGGCAGTTACATCAAATCAGACAGTGGGCAGAGCTGAACCTTTTAAGAATGTTAGGTTCACCACTAATAGCCTTTTAGACAATCCAAAGTGATAGTGCACACCGCTTTGATATGGATCCTCACCAAAGCCAGTAATTAGGGAGGATAATTACAGTGAGCATTAAGGAAATATTTTCTAACCCGCTGGCAGATAGCTGAGCAATACTCTGCATTTTACCACCAGATGTAGGAGGGAGATTCTTTCCTTTAAAGCCTCTTTTCAATATCATTGTATATCTACGTATAATGTTCTGAACACTATACAGATGTTTTCAAGTGGGACAACTCATAGGAAGTTCTGGAAAAGTGAATTTGCTCCCCTTATGGAATTTTTGTACAAGATTTCTATCAATCTGAAAAAACATGTTGGCTGCAGATTCAGTAGCAACACCTGGAGGGAGGAATGGAATACATGGTGGGGGAGGACTTTCTCTCTCCGGGGATGAACCAGAGAGAGTTAAACACAGATATGGAGCACTTTTTAAAAGGACAGAAGGACTTGTACAATGTCTAAAGCATTTGTTGTGTAAAGAATGAAGTAGACCAAATCATTAAACATAGTCATTATGAATTAGCCTATACATACATGCATCTCCTAACTTTTTAGTGCTACGTATAGTTTCATTCATATAATTTCATTGCCCACTATAATTTCAGTGTTAACTGTCATACTTGGCTTGTACTGAACTTTTAGACATATCTTGCCAACAAACCTTGCCATTAAAACACTGCCGTATGAAATTCATGAAAATCATATAAAAGATCAAAAGAAAGGAGGAGGAAAGGAAGTTGGCAGGAGTCAGGACTATCGACATTCTTGATATGAAACATTCTCCTTTACAGTAAGCCTTTCCTCTGCTCCGGTTCACCGCTTCCTATGCCTCTACAGGAGTTCACATGCACACGCCACAACAGACATTACCAGAATGGAAGCTTGATGACCTTGCAGTGGACACAATCTGTATCTGGAGAAAATAAGCTGCCTGACCACTACAGAGACAGGCCTGTTAGAGTTGAACCGAATGCCCTTGAACTTAAAAAGCACACCTGCTGGTTCTGGAAAAAACAACAAAAAAAACAAAACAGCGGGGCTGTCAAATGAGCAGGTGGCGAGTGAGAGATCGGTAGGCCATGGTGCTGAGGGAGGGTTAATAAATATTCAGTTTGTGTTATAACTGGGCCTTAGCGCTCTCCTTTACAGCTAGAATTAACACCCTGCTAGACCAGGGAGGACATCATTCTTTGATCAGCCTTTTTTTATTTCAAGAAAATAATTTATCATGGAAGTGGGATTACACTTTACAGCCGCTTTGGTCCTGTGGTTCCGTTTAGTTAGTATTAGATTTAAACACTACGTTTGGAAAAGTCTTACATAGGATTTGCTAAATTATTATTTATAACCTATATTTAACCAAGAAGGTCCCATTGAATCTCTTTTGCAAGAGAGTCCTAGCCAAAATAGGCAGCAGGACAGAATAAAAACAAGTGATTTCAAACAGACACAAGAAAAAAACTCTACAATAAATAACACTCCGAATGAACAAGTGCAGTACAAGCCACATAACCAAAATATAAATTGAAGCACCGACATTCTAACAATTCTCTGACTACCACATGAGGGCTAAAAAGTACCAGAAACAGTTAATAAATAGTCAATCAGTTGTTTTTTATAAAGCATCCTGTTGGCCTCCCCCACACAGGAACTCCCTGCCTGTGTCAAATTATCTCCTGCTCCACTGCCTGCTACGAACGGCCAATCATCATGCGGCTGAGCTGTGAGCTTGCATTAACAATTGCTGGAGAGAAAGAGCTCGGCCACGGCTCTCTGTGCCAGTAATCTGTCTTTGAGGGTGCGGCGTCCCTAATTGCCTGGACACTTGTGTCCAAGGGCCGCTCTCTCTCCTCAGAGAAAAGATGAGACCTTGTGCTCCTTACAACCGGCTTAAGCTGATAAATCCTTTCATACTACATGGCCGTGGGATCGGTTCCCCAAGTCTAAACAGATTGGGTAAAAAAGACTAATCAAAACAGCGATTAGCCCCCAACACAGAAGCATAGCTAACCCACAGTGTGACCACAGCAGGGGGTCCAGTCTTGCCTCTGTAACTGGCATTTGGTGGTTTGCGTGTGCTTATTCTAGGCTTCGGTTCTGCCATTGAACACAAGCCTTGCAGCAATCATTAGCCCAAATATGTTTGGCATGCATGTGGTGGGGTGCTTTTATGGAGAAACTGTAACGTACAATAATAGATTTTACAGAAGGACATGACGGCTGTGAAAATGTACGCCACAAAAATCACACTGTTCATGTTTCAAACGTGTAAGCCACAGTGCTATATCACTGACAGAACAGTGAAAAGATAATTTTTGTTATTTCAGACTTGATTTCACTCACTCTTTCAGTAGAGCGCCTATTTCATGCCAGGCACCAAGCCCCAATTAACCCAGAGTAAATAGGTTTTTCTTATTGATTCCTGCACTACAGACATTTCTAATTAATCTATAGGCGATACCATCAGCCTCTCTCCATTGGGCAGGTGCCTACATTCTGTAGATTCCAAGTCATTTCTTAACAGTGTAATCTGAGACGTGAGATTTGTGGTTGCAGTGAAAAGTCACTAATCATTTCTCATATATCAGATAAGAATCGGCTTTGAAGTTATAATGTGGTCACACACACACACACACACACAGAGACACACCCAATGCTTGTAATAACCATACAATCTAATAACCATTGAATCAAAAACGGACAAGAGTTCCATGATGGCTTGCTAATGCTTTGTAACTGAGAGTATAATGACATGAATCTTTGATGACTGTGTAGGCAGTAGATGGCACATTCATATTTCATTTGTTTTTCTAGGACTGCCTTGCCCAGCAGCAACCTTGAGTTACGGTTAAGGGTCGTGTTGTGTGTCAACAGGATCAGGACACACTGGGAAAAAAAACACACAACTGAAATAACAATAAGGTCAATAAAAAAACTGATGAAATCCATATCAGTCCTAAGCCAAAAAGGAGATCCCAATAAAGGATTACACCTAGACTATCTGTGCAACTAAATATATTGCAATTATATGGAGAGCACCTTGTTGATGTGACATGTAATGCATTAATGGTCATTAGCATGAATGGAGAGACAACACTTTAGCAGAAGCAGAAAATATTTTATATTTAGATTACTTGTCAATAAATTGATAGGAAGAGTATTATGATGATCCATTTGTCAATATCTTCATCTGTGTGCAGGCTCGATAGTCAGCAGAAGCTAGTGGTGTTCAGCACTGATGGACTTGCTTTGGGCAAGTGTGACCATAAACAATCTGCCAAAATTATCTCCAGCTCTCTGCTGTGTTAAAATTCAACCCAACTCCTATCCTGAATGCTGAACGTTTGGAAGAACTATATTAGCTTTAAATATCACTACTAGTTTAACTATGGTGTTTAATTGCATCCACAATAACTGTTGACATGCTGCCATGATGCAATGCAGATTGGTTAAAAGAGCGGCTTCGATATTATGTAATGTATTCCCAAAACTGAGGAGGCACTCTCCATTGCTATTACACCTCATTAGACACACACCATCTCCTCCACTGCCTCATTACTAAGTTGGTGAAGATAAGCAGCTCCCTTCCAAACTCACATCTGTCTCGGCGATAGAAAGGAACTGAATGTAGTGAGAAGGGCCCACATAATCTATAAAAGCTGTGAGGTCACAGATGTCAAAAGTCACATGCAGTGCAAGCTGAACACAAGGATCCAGAAAGTGGCACAGGAGGAGGAGGACTGCAACGTAGTCTGATGACTCTGGACGTGCTAATTGGCTGTAAGCTTCCTGAGATAAAGCCGATTAGGAGGCTTGGCCTGGATTCAACCTCACGCTTTTCCCAGGGGGGGATGTATAATGGAGTGCACTGGATTTATTTCAACAGTAAATAAAACACTAAGTCCGTCAACTAGACAGGTAAAATCTATATTGTATAGGAAATGAGGGCGATATCAGTAAAGATGCCAAGATGGCTTATCTTTAAAATATTAAAAGGATCTTTTTTTTTTCATCCACAAAAGTATCGAATGTATGCCAGATTAATTTACTTCAATATCAACACTCTAATGAGCTTCTAAACTCACACGTCAACATCCCCACCACCATCTTTTTTTTCAGTTCTTAGGCAGAGGTGGATTGGTTGCAGCCATGTCCTACTTCTGTCACCCAGCTTTAGAAGAGCATAGCAGAGCAGAGCAAGGAGGACCACGGCACTCTCGCTGGCACCCTCAGACCATTAGCCTGAGGGAAGGACCAAACTATTTCCCTAGTAAGTATTTCTCTCGCTACACTACCAGCTCAACTCATCTGTCATCAAAAATGAAGGATGGAAGTCAATGTACGTAGGCTTACAATACTAGAAAGTATGACTATATTGTTAGCTGTATCAATGACAAAAAGATGTGGGTGGTTGCCTATGGCAATTGTATGCCAGCTAGTCAGCAAAACAAATTCCTGCTGTCACTTGCAACCCCTCAACATTAGACAAGACAGCAGGGCTGGCACCGCAGTGAACGTCTGCCAAACTCCAAGCTGAGACGCTAGTCCTGCTTGTGTATAGCCGGTCTCTTTAAGACAGGAGCCATAGCTGCAGGACCAGTCACACTTCAATAAAAACACCACAGAGGGGGATTAACAGCCTGCTCATACCGCAGTGCATCATCTGTCATCTTCAACAGGAGAGAGAGAGAGGGCTATCTGAGGAAAAATCCTGAGATTAAAAAAGGAATAAAGATTCAAATATACATACACAGAATGGCTTCCATTTTGGTAAAAAAAAAAGCAGCCAGCAGTCTATGCTGAGAAACAAATACTCAATTAGCAGTCAAGATCATTGTCCATCGATACACAAAGATCTCAAATAGCCATCTCAAATAGCCACTATTGTGCCAAACTTAATTTAGGAGTTTTAATAATAGGGAGGAAATCAGTAGGGATGATGAGGAAAACCGGGGTAATAGTAAGAGCCACATTCAATCGAGGAAGGATAACAAAAGAAAAGCGAGAGACAGCTCGGGAGGATAGGGAGCCCCTGGGGCCGGAGCTTGCTAGGCTGTTATTATGGTGGAAATGGCTGCAAAGAGGAACCGTGGTGGTGGCGGTGGTGGAGGGTGGGGAGTAAGGGGGCAATTAGAGCCCTAAAGGTTGGGGGAGGGTCGGGCCACAACAGACCCTCCATGCAGAGGTCCGCAACACAGGGCGGGGTCGCAGAACAGCTTGACATTGCTCCTTCATGCTATTCCACTACACATTTATTAGTTTAATTCATTTTGGTCATAGCAGTTTTAGACTCAAAAGCACACAGCAATAATCGCTTTAGAATCTGTGTATCCGGCAAGGTGCGTCAGGAGAGAGCACTATGAAACACTATGAAAACAGAACAGATGTGGCAAAGAGAATTCATGAACTGAGATAACAACCATCTGTTTATTTCCATGGATTGCAAAATGGGCTAACGCTATTTTCCTGTTGTCTCTCATATCCAAATGTATGCTGAGCTTTCACGTACATATGTTTATATAATTTAGCACAAAAGTAGAGGTTGGAAAAGAAAAACTAGATATTCTTGCACAGCTAAGTATGCGCTAATTAAGACCGGTCTGGGACAATACGTAAGCTGATGAATCAGCTGTTGTTCTCATTTGTGTGTCTGCAGACACTGTGGCATGTAGCCATGATCCATCCCTTTAACGTTCATTTCCTGTGGAAAGCCCTACAGAAGTCCAACAGTGGTCCAGCTAGAGAACTTCAGGGCACAAAGAGAAAGAGCCAATCCCAGAGTATACTTCAGGGGGTTCGCGGACCACAGACCAAGGTCATGGTCTTACATTCTTTGTGTGTTGTCACTTACAGGCAGATAACAGAAGTAGAAACATATTGGGTTGCAGAGATAGAAGGGGGTTCTTTTGGCCTCGTAGCTCCACTGTTAACCCCGCTGGGTCTTAACTGGGTAACTTAAACCGTCTTACTGTCACCTACACCAAGAACTCCATTGTCCTCACTCACAATATTACCATAGTCTCGGTGAAGAGCAGACAATGAGCGGTGTAAGGGAACAGTAACATTAGCTCGGTGTGAGAGCTGATAGTTGGCAAGTCACGAACGTCCACAGTATTCACTTGCACACTGTTTCCCTGCCCTCTAGCCTTCACTGCATCAGTGGAGCAGGTGTCTAGCCACATTCCCCACCTAAGCTCTTGTCAAACATGGCGTACAGTAACAGGCACTCACAGCTGCAAGACAATAAAGCCACATTAAATTACACAAGTCCAGCCAAATACAAGCAGTCTACTTTACCTCCCATTCACTAGTGGGTGAACCATATGGCCATTCTGGATCATTTGACTGTGCAAACTGAGCATGAGTGTGTCATCGCATACAACGAAAGGCGTGTGTCGAGTATAAACAAAGTTAAATTCAATGCGATAGCATTTACTGCAGCTGTTTCAGACCTAGTAGCACAGAATGAGCGGCTGATTCAATATGGCTGTCCTATAATTGGACATGGTGGTAATAACCAAGGCCAAATGGCTTAACGTACAGATTAACTCACTGTGTACATAGGTTCAATGTTAGCTCAGTTTTTATTTACATCCCTACCAGTCTAATCTGTAAGTCAGTGTGAAAGTAACTAGTGTGAGAGCATCAAGCCCCATGGGTCATTGCCAATCAAATACAGGGTATACAGATAAGGACCTGCACATTATCACCTTAAGATAAGGCGTGAGGGTTTCCCCAGCAGCTTCTCCTTAAATCAAAGGAGTCACGGGCCAGCGGTACGCCATGAGTAGGGCGCGGTGCAGTGCAGTGACACTCTGGCGACAGCCACCCTTAGCCCCTCTCTAAAGCCCCTAGCAACTGTGTGTCTGAGGCCAAACGCAGCAGTGCAGACCAGACTTCAGGAACTGCAGGACAAAGCTGAGGACCAGGGGACAGAGAAGGGGGCCTTTCTCTCACTGGGATGTGATACCCCTTTCTCCCTCCAGATCCAGCAGAAACCGCCCTGTCTGCCTCACAGTCCTCACCCTTTAGCTGGCAGAGCTGGGCTTTCACATAGACTTGGCAAGGACTTTAATTGATTTACGAGCAAACAGTTCTCCGACTACTGCTTGTACCACTCCATGTAAGGCAGTGCCAGCTAGCCAAGACGCTCCCCTTACAGACAACCATGCCTCCCCTAACAACGGGCAGGCGTCTACCCCTAATACCCCCTGCCAGAGGGTCCCACCAGACTCACACATACTCATGGACATAGAGTAACAAAGTAGAACTCTTGTCCCACAGCTTCTGTGACCTTTTTGTTATGCCAGCTTGAGAATGGAAAAAATATTATAGAAATTAAATTGGCAGGGAACCACAGCTTTTATGAATGATGATGACGTGACTGACGTCTTCCATGCACGACTACAAGGAAATAAAAGTGGAACCCACTCAGCGGTTAAAACCTTGACTTGAAAATGAAACGTTTACAATATTAGCCACACAGAAGACTGCCTTCAGATCAAAATGTAGATGTACAAATGGAAAACTAGTCAGATAACACCATAACATAAAGCTTTCTTTATTCTTCGGCTTGTTTAAAAAATTCAACCTAATCTATTTTTGCATCAGAGACAAATAAATGTTATTACTAACACGGTGTTAACAACAGACCCTGTGTTTCCACTCAGTGTCTCCGCCTTATCACAGCATGATTAGATAACAATATATACCTATCATAGTAAAGAACATGATATAGTAAACATTGAATGAAAAAGCAAGTGCAGTGCTGTTCAGGGCTGGGTTTGGTTGAGAGGGTATGGGAGAGAGGGGAAAGCAGTGTAGGAAGGGGTGGAGGTCTGCCAGGTGGGTGATGAGGCTCTGAAAGAGGCGATTGAGAAAAATTGCAGCCTTTGCCAGGAGATGAGCTCTACTTGCTGTACCTCAACAGAGCTGCCACTCTCTTCCCTCTGCCGAAGGCCGGTCAGACCTGAGAGGCAGGGGGAGTCAGCCACTTACTACCGGCAGACCCACAACACCAGATCACACCTATTCCAGGTCAACATTATCCACCAATTAGGGCTCTCCATGGCACACAGTGACTAAAGCTGTGATTGAAGAGTGTCTCAAATACAGGATAGACCTGGATGTGGCTGTGCATCTTTTCAGTTTGTGGTCAAAAAGAGCCATCAACCAGAAACTTCACATTTCTTAAAATGTTCCGACACTCCAAGGTCAATCAAGCCTACTATACAGTACATTCATATTTGTAGAAATATTTAGTCATTCGTGCTCTAATTCATACCTGACAATAAAGACACACATTTAATTACCTCAGGCAATTAGGAGCAACCTAAACTAATCACAGTGGACATAATTATCGTTCACCTGCTAGGCCAGAATATTTCTCACCACCTTGTGAACCCATGTTAAACATAAACCGTGAGTGCAGGACCACACAAATCCATAAAATATGAGCATAAAAATGTGAGAAATAAAACTCTGACTTGTTCATCTTGTACACACACACACACACACACACACACACACACACACACACACACAAAACAATGTAAAAATAAATAAGTAAACAGTAAATATGCTATACAATGCTCTGTGACCTTAATACAACTGCTCACATAAATATGGATTTCACTGCCGTCCTAGATTCAGAGCTGGCCAAAGGTTAGATAAACCCCTAGTAGCAACTCAGGGCACACACAACTGAGAAGCACAGGAAAATAGCTACTCCCATACAGCTAGCCCAGCCAACAACAGTCATCATGATACTGCAGCTATTTTTTCATAATAAATAATACCGCCCTGTGGCTACAGTAATTGCAGTAGTTCCTCAACAGACTGGCCTAAGACAACAGCCATCCCTCCATCAAATCCCCCACAACCTCCTTCTTTATGCTTGTACATAATTAAAAGATTAAACACAAAACATACCTGGCTATCTTAAACACATTTCGTAATAGCAGCATCGATTCAATGTAAATCTTGCCTTATTTAATACAGAGCTGAGGGTACAGCAACTAGCTTTTAGTAGATAGTAAGGAGAGGTTGTTATTGATGCCATTATAATTCCAGTAAAAAAAAAACATAAAATGATTATGATGTATATTAATCTAAAATAATTAACTGTTATATTAAGTGTTTTAAATGTGGGGGTAAAAGTGCATAATCTATTTTGTTTTGTACAAAAGAATTTAGCTGTAAAATAGCTAACTAAATATTGCCATGAGCAATATAATACATTTATTTTTATAATTGAAACAGTTATTTCCAGATTACTAATTTTTATTATAGGAAAAGACAGTTAGGCCTGTATGGTGTGATCATTCACAAAACAATTGTTTACTAACTGTGAAGCAACACAACTTAGATATTACAATCTAAAAGTGCTGACTGAATTACTCTGAATAAAAGCTGTACAATAATTACAATCTAAAATTGCTGACTGAGTTACTGCGAATAAAAGTTACAATAAATGTTATTCGTCATCTTCTGAGACGACTCTTAAGGTGCTATACAGCCCAGCTCCTGCTATATAGACCCACAATTCTCACCACTACCTCAGCAACGTATTATCCCATAGTGTTCCCAATTATGGACACAATTGCTACCCTCACAATGTACATCCCACAACAATACTATGTCATGATCAAAATGCAAGCAACTGCATGCTGTTAAACATAAATTAGTAGCAGAGGTCTTACGTGAAGTCATTAAAATACATATTAATTTGTTTGCATGGCATTGCGCTGATGCTTGCAGTTGTCCACAATGGCCTCTAACAATGTTGTTTAAATAGCCACATTTATATACATACACACAATTAAATAGCAGGTGTGATAACGTCTTTACAACCTCTTCCAATATCAACCTGGTCTCAACAGACCTAATCAGAAACACATTAAATCAAAGCAAAACTAAATTTAAGGCTAATATCCACGGAATTTATATTCAATCATTAAATATAAATAAAACAAATACAGTGGCATACTACAAATAAACAATAAACAACAGGCAAAATGCAAGTGCATTAAATGGAGGTGGAAATAATGAGGGCATGAGCAGAAAAGTCTGTTTTTTTTCAGGTAAATATATTGATGTAAATAATTTTCTAACCTGTCTCTCACAATATAAACAATATAATTTAAAATGATTGCTGAAAACAAAGTGGTGACAGAGAAGGGCCATTTATGAAGCAACATGGGATAAAATATCAATCATTATATAAAACATTTAAGATGACTCATCATATAGGCCTGATGTACTGCCAATATATTATCAGATATTGTACACACTGCATAGGTTTATATCATCCAACAAAATACGGACGTATGAGACTGGGTTTTTAATCAGACCAATGTGATTTTACTAAATTTTAAAAGGGGTCAAATAAAATGTTATTTAGTGCAATAGAAAATAGTTAAAAGTAAAGTAGAAATAAATATTCATGTTTGAAAAAAAAATACTCAATCAAAATTATGACCTACAATTCTGAAAGGCTATTCTCTTCACTAAGACTTTCAACCATCTTAATAAAACATATTATATGGTGTCAGTTCATAAAAATCTAGAATATTCCCAGAAACTACTTTAAATTCAGGAGGGGTTCAGAATCCTGTTAAAATAATGTTGCACTGGACCGTATCAAAAGTAATATTAAACAATATTACTCAGGTGTGTGTGTGTGTGTGTGTGTGTGTGTGTGTGAGTGTAGGCCTACTCGTTTGAACACATTTGTATACACTTAGGGTTAAAAAAAGGGGGGGGGGGTATTCATCTCCTTTAAGACCCAATAAAGTCATGCATGATATTATAGACCTAAATCTTAAACTATATTAGTTAGGTGGACTTCGGACCATTGACACTGGACTAAACAATAGGCTTAATCGTCACGAATACTTTTATTTTTTTATTTTTATAAATACACATGTACCTTTTAATCATCTAAAAAAATATTACTCTAATTCTCAATGCTTACCTTTTTGTGTCTGTCTTTAAAAGGCAATGCAGGCCATTGCATCTCTTGTAAAAAGTCTTGCCAATGTTTTTGGTCCTGGTCAGATGAGATGAAGACGATTTCCAATTTGTCTTTGTGCTCGGATGATTTTTTAAACTTGCTGTAAAACTCACACAGGCTTGCGTTGAACTGCTTGCAGGGGCCATTCAGACTGCAGCCGAAATAAAGCCCGACCAAGGACAGCTTACTGCCCAGTGATTGCACATCTACCTCGGCTTTCTCGCTGTTGACAAGCCTCTCCCCGAGCAGATTCACCAGAAACTCCGACATCGCAGCAGAGTCCTTGTAGCAGACCCTATAGTCCTTTAGTCAATCGAAACAATTGAGCATAAAAAATCTATAAGGTTTAGGGTCCACCAAGACAACCTCCTTGTCCACTCCTCCAACACCTTTTTGGACAGCTACAAATACACGGCATACGGTTACGGTTGGATGTGTCCACGACTATTCCCCGTGTAGCCGCTGTTCGCTCTCTCCAGTGTGGGGTGTGCAGGAATTCGCTCCATATATACTCTGCAATAGATGCTAGCTTCTCTCTTCTTGAAAAAGCACACAGCTCGGTCATGACACCTAGTTTTAAAGTGGTGGTATTACAGCAATAAAAACATTTGAATATAAATTCATTATAACTATAATTATAATACTTTTTAAATTGAGTGCTACACAAACACAATGCATATTATATGGCCTAAATAAAAAAACACTCGTGTTCCTTTTTTAAAGTAAGTATGTTGTGAATGAGTTGATTGGACTAATTGTTAACATTGTTAATGTTAATCTTTGGTTTATAAACATGATATTTTTCCATAACATTTCCGCAATCTTTATAATTAGATTTAAATTGACAAAATATTAAAGGGAATATATAGGTTACCAAAGAGAAAACTAAACCGAAAACTGAGGTCGATGGTTTTTTGTTTTTTGCAAGGTGCTGGATATCACCTCTAGTGTCCACTAAAAAGCAGTACAATTAGGCTACCATACAAAAACGCTGATTGTTCTCAATGCATTTTATTTTTAGGTGAAATTCAATAAAGTCTCATCACAATACATGGTAATAACAGTCAAACCAAGAATCATACTCTAGTTGATTCATGTTGTATTCTAAACTGATGCAAAACAGCAATCTGAGAAGATCAATACACAACCTTACTTCAAACCGAAGACTGCTCAGGCGCTGGTAAACTTCCTATATTGGTCAAACCTGGGCCAAATTATAATTAGTATATTTAGCATCTAATCTACACCTTCTTTATCAAACATATCCATATACAAAAACAACATTCAAATTGTTTCACTAAGGCCTCTGTTACAATTGGCTGTAGGAAAAGCACATTTACTGACTGAAATCACATAGAGAGAACTACAGGTTACAGTATGGTATTATTGCAATATTATTTTAAAAAGCAACATTGCAATACTTACACATGAATTACTGTATCATATATAGGGAGGGAGAAAAAAGGCCAGTATCAGATAGACCCGTGTTCGTTTTCTGTATGACTTTTTAGTCTTCTGTAAACATCATCCTCACCAGGTTTGACTTGAAGCACTCTTCCTCAACTAACTTCTGTGGCTGAAAAATATACACAAACAAATTTCATTGTTTTCATAAACGTTTTCCAACCTTAGATCAGACTCATGCACATATAGTCCATCAAGCGCTAGTACAGTAATGTTTACCTTTGAAGTGCAAAATCAATGAAGAACATTTGAGTAAAATATAATATTTTGAAAAGAGAGACAATGGAAAACTACACAAACAATAAGCAATCGAATTTTGCTGATGTATACATTGGACAGGAACCTGTGTTATTTAACCTAAAAAACTTACCGTGCCATATCGCAGCAAAGTTGGAACTCCACTTAGCTTCAGTGTCTTTTTGAAGTCATTATTTGGATCCTTCCAACTGTTGGATAATAGAAAGAAAATTAGACAATAAAAACATAACATGTTAAAGTTTCTCCCATATCTAGAAACACAAACTGACAATATAGCACCTAAGTTATCACTAGTACAAGTTATAAACTCAAAAAAAGATTTTAGGTTATCTTGTTGTCAAGATGTCCAATAATTTATGGTACTTGGTCAACTTTGATGCAGGTCCAAAACAAGTCATAGGTGCAGAGCTTAAAATTAACATTAAACGAAAAGATCCAAGCTGGCTAAAATAAATAGAGCAAACGTTTTGTTGCCACAATGTTTAAATCCTGTGGACATTCATTTGAAAATATATGAAAACTAAACTAAATCGTTTTTTTCTCTAGTATTAGCCTATAAAAATAAATTCAGTGGTTGAGATCTAAAAAGAAACTGACAATTGATACTCAAATATTTTAACCATACATCGCAGTACTTTTGACATTGTGCTATTCAGAAGGCTCTGAGGCACACCAAGGTAAGTAAACATATCAGTTATGAAAACTCACTAGGTCCTCTCCCCAACTTGACAGTAAATGAAAACAGAGCCCTCCGGAAGGTGAGAAATCTCTGCTCGAACAACTGGCTCAGCTAAAAAGAGAGAATACAGCTGATTGAGTGAAAATGTAATAGAAAATACATTACAATTCAATGACCAGTGACCACATATCACAATCTTGCAGCAGATACCTACTGCTTTTCTGTTTATTTTCTTGGGAACAGGATAACAAGGTTCGCATCAGAAGGTAATTTATCCTCATCATCGAAATAATAGAACATTAAACATGTAAACGTGGACAACATGTGTTGACAGATTACCTTTTACACAGTCCGGACACCAGCTGATTCCCTCGGCGTCTTTATCACCAGAGAAATAAGCAAAAATGTCCTTCCCTTTCCTTTCAGACACAGCTTTGCAAAATTCTTCATAACCATGAACTTTAACTTCCTCGTAATGCGCCATGATGTGATACCACTAATGTCAATTTCCAAAGCTGTCAAACGATGAATGAAAGACTCTATGACAGGAATAGGTTTTATTTTGGACCTTGTGCACTATGATCTCCTGTGATGTACTCACGCGCACTTGAAATGATGACAGTATTTCCGGTCTGTTCTCAACAAACTTAAAGTGATAGGATGATTAAACTGAAATTTGCTATTATTTTAATCACAATTTTAAGCAGTACAAACGTAATTTTTAAGGCAGGTTATTTGTTATTTAAAATTGCTATAATAGTATCTAGAATGTGTGTTATTATTATTAGATAAAATGTAAACATCCATTCCATAATCCTGTCCTGCTTCAGTTTGCCACCTTGAGCATCCGTAAGTTTAACCGGTGTACTTCCTTTGTAATTTGAAGGGGGAGGTTCTATATGTTGTCATGGCGGTGTTTCAAACAGTGTTTTTAGCTTGTTAGCTAGACAAATTTCTGAGTTAGCACTCCATACGTTTTTATTTGATGTTGTAATTGCGTACATTTAGTAAGGAACTGCAGCTATACAAAATATTTCAATCATTTATTTGTATCTATACTCACGCATAGCAAACGACAGTTTGGCAAACGTTACTTGTGCTAACTTAATTTAGCTAGCTAACGTTAACGTCGTCTTATTACAATAGTAACTTCAGCTAGCTAGATAGCTAGACAGCTTAGATGGTACCAGATTGACCTTCTTAGCTGATCTTTTCAGCTAAAAGGACGTCTTAGTAGCTACCACGGTCCATTTGCATATGACATGACAGCACAGTCGCCATAAATAAAGTAAAGCCACAATGACCTTACTAGGGCCAGCTCTAGAGAAAAGTTGGGTTGTTATGGGTTCAAAACATAATCAGCACCTCGGTACCGCGCTGTCTAAAACACAGGTAAAGTAACTAGCAAGCGTTAATACCATGTTAGTGAAGAAGTTACAAGGTTTTATTTGATGTAACTAGTAAGAGAACAATTTCAAGAGCACAACGTTAATTTTGACTGTTGGGCTAACCCATACCAGACTGCCAACCAAACTTACTGAATATACGGATAAGATGGATATATGCATATTGTATAGGATTTCTTACGTTTAACTGTACATATTAACGTAGTTGCCTTCTTTTCTAATGTAGCAAAAGTTAGATTTTTGAAAGCAAAACTAATTAAAATGTGCTTCTCTTTCACTACAGTTACTTTTTAATGAATCCATTCCGATAAGTGCCTGCAATCGGGCAACTCACGTTTGTCCACCAGCTCCTATTGTGATTGAGAAGTTAATGCCACAGATAGAGCAGCAGGAAAATATGGACAGTAGCACCCGGAGCTCCATTAGCTTCTCTGCTCTATCTGAAGAGCGGCTGCTTGCTGCAGTCAGGCTAGCCAAGAGGGATCTTAGGCGAAGACGCCAGCAGCCAATTATCAGCTCCCCCATTAAACCTCAGCAGGGTCCAGATTACCTTACCCAAAACACAAGTAATGGGGACCTACATGAGGTAATATTGATCCTGTTATCATTAAGGTTGTCATTGTGAGGCAACTTGTTATCCTGATATCACAGCAAATTCATGTTGTGAATTGATTTATTTTGTTTTTCATCTTCAACATACAGAAAAATGTCGCCTCAACCAAGACAACGTCAAAAGCCAGCAGTTCAAAAGAGAAGTTTGACCGATCAGTTGCAAAAGTGTTAGTTTACACCCCCCAGAAACTCTCTGTGCCACATAGGCTTGAGGATAGCCGATCACCCCCTACTAGAGACTCTGGTCCTCGACAAACTACAAGAGACCAGGATTCTTTGCTCAGCCAGGAGATTCAAAAGTTGCAGACTGAACTGTGTATCTACATCCAGAAGATAGAACAGCAGGTCAACAGAGGTAATTCACACGGACAGGGCAGTAAAATGGTGTAAAGTAATTTATTTTTATGAAACATATAATATAGAGAAAATATTGCAGCTAAAGTGTTACAACATATTTTTATCTCACTAGGAATTATTATTGGGTAAACCATAACAATTCAAGTGATTGCAGCCCTTCTTCACAAATTAGGGGGTAGTAGGCATTACTAGCAGCCTACTTCATTGTTGCATTGTGTCAGAGAACACTAAAGTTTTATGAATTATAGGAAGGATGTTAGAGGAGCCTTTGGAGCCTGATGAGCAACGCAGGTTGCAGATTCGCCGACAGGAACAGGCAGTTCGCTCAGCACGCATCATCTACGTGTTACAACAACAGGTCTTTAATGCTCATTGCATTATTCAAAATAAGACCATTGAAGTTATATATTGACCGTAACTTTATTGCATTATTTTCTAGGTAAAATTGATTCAAGAATATATAGAGAAGCTTCGATCTCAAAATGTTCCACACATAAAAAAAGTGAGTATGAAATGTTAGCTGAACTTATTAGAACCAAAGACTTTGTTTATTGTTTCTAGTCAATTGCAAGTACTTGCAAAGTATTTATACGTTTTCCCTTTCTCCCAGTCCAGAGCTATAGATAAGCTGGCAGCCACCCACCGTGGTGCCATCAGGGCCATCCAGGTTTTCACTAACCAGCTGAGTGAGCCCTCTGAGGGCAGGATGCCTTCTCATTACAGGGAGCTGGGCCACCTGATCCGCCAGCTCTCTCTGTGCTCAGCCAAGGTGGCGATGGAGCAGGGCTCAGCTGTGCCTCAGACCGCACTGGACATCCTCCAGAAACTAGAGGTCAGCAAAAGATAATATTTTGTGAAGTTGTTCACCTATGACGTAGTATTAACATAACACTATAAAAAGGTCTTGTCAGTACGAACGTTAATAACTGCTTATAAACAAAACAAAATGAGCCTTTGGAATTTTACGCATCCCTTTCCTCACTGTTTTGTATCTTAGATCTAAATATGATCTAATATTATTATTAATAATAATAATAATAATAATAATAATAATAATAATTATTATAATACTACTACTACTACTACTACTACTACTACTACTACTACTACTACTAATAATAATAATAAAAAATAACTGCCATGTTCTGTCTCCTTCAGACCTTGGACTCTGTACTTAATAAACAGAAAGAGAATACATTGAAAGGGCATGCCAGTGCACGCAGTTCCTCCCCTACACACAGGAGTTCTCCCCATCGCAGCGCCTCACCCCCCTGGGCACACAAGGGCCCCACCACCAGAGGTCTCCGAGGGCCCTCTAAAAAAGCAGCAGGCCCTAAGAAGGTCATCTCTGGTGAGCATAGAGCAGGTGATTTGTCTGCCTGAATGAGTCAGCACATTCAGAGAGACACATTGCTTCCAAACCATTGAAGGAAGGGAAATTTTATTAGCAATTTGATTGGTGTAATTATCGGTTGTTACTGTGATGCTTCCACTTATAAAATGTACAGCATCAATATCTTGTAAAGCAATTTTTTTTGTACTTCATGAAACCAGGAACAGTGCAGCAGTTCTTCAGAGCAATATATGCCCCTAACCTGAGGACACAGCAGCAATCGAAAAATACAAGTACAGCTTTCGTTTCCAGCTAATTTCTTTCAAAACAAAACTTTTCATCAAAGTAATTAGTGCCTTTGTTAATGCTGCTCTTGCTGAATTGGGAAACAATTTGCTACTCTCATTTGCTTCTGGAAATTACCTGAGATCTCCGGGGCTGTGTTTTTGGCCTTCCAGCAGGGCTAAATTACTTAACCCTCAAAATGAATAATGGCCTAGGATGCTGAGATGGGAGTCTCTGAGAACAGATTGTGGTGCTTTGAGCTCTGGTCCCCTTGACGCTCACAACAGGGTTGACTAACAGTGTGCTGGGCTGGCAGGTCTCCTAGAGAAGAGATATCACAGCCAATCCTCACTTGAGGTGAAGCTGCATTTTGGTCTCCCAGGCAACTAATGTACTAACAAGCTCCTGTGCCACTTATCCAACAACAAACCAGTAGGGCTCTAACTGATTGTCTTTTGAGTTAGCTATCTAATTATCTGCCAGTCACTCAGCCTGTGTCAAGAGACTTTTACCATAGTAGGTGTTATTTTTCTAGGGACAAATGCACTTTACTAGTATTCAGCTATTAACTGAACCATTATTTTAATAGAAATATAGAAAATTAGAGTGCACCCTTTTATAGCAATGGAATGTCTTATTTAGTTAAATAAAATTAACTTTGACTATAATATGAAAAAGAGTGGAGCCAGATACACAGCCAAAATAATTACATATTGTCAGTGCTTACCGTAGCTTTAACAATTAAATAGATTCAAATTGTGCGTGAGTGAGCCCCCCCCCCCCCCCCCCCCATATCTATACCCGTTTGAAACGTGGAACCCTAGATGTGAAAGCCTTTTGAATAAGACAACATTGGATGAAGACTGCTGGGTTTACCTTACCCATTTTCAGATCTTTTTTTTTTGTTGTATTTTCAGTATTATTTAAGATGGATCTACAGTATTTAGGATACAGTTTTGATGTGTTTAGTAATTTTTTAAATGTTTTTCTAAATGCACTTGACCACTTTGATAGCAGGTCAGAGAAGGATTCCACTGCACCCCAGAGTGTCTCAGCCTCCTCTTGTGGAACGTAGCCAGGTGCTTCATGCTGGCCTGGAGAACGTGATTCAGCAGAGAGAACAAAGGGAAGAAAGGCATGCGGCAGATAGGCCACACACTCCCAACAGCAAAAGCAGAGCGCTACACTTTGAAAAGGACAAGGTTGGTTCCATATGGTTATGTACTTTCAATGTCAGTCAAACAACGTTTTTTTTTGTTTTTTTTACTGATCTTTGAATTGCTTTTTACATTTTCTTTCCAAAAACAGTTTGCGCGCATGCGGGATGCTCGTTTCCAGAAGCCTACAGTGGCCTCCCGCCTCCGAGTTAACCAGCTTCCCCAGAGAGATCTCTCAGTGCCCTGGATACCAACATCCCCTCACTCACCTTCAGCACGGTCAGTTTCCTTTCTTTCCTCCTCCTCTGCCTACTTTCTTTCTGTGTTGCTCTCTCATTTCCCTCCATACCACTATTGCGCTCTGTTTTTCTTTCTATAGCTTGTATTTTTGGCGAGTTTTTTGATTGTTTGTTAGTCCTGTAGTTAATTTAATGCATCACTGTCTTAGCTGGCCACGATGTGTATTTTAAATCAAGCTCTCTCTCGCTGTTCTCTCACCAACCTAATGGCGTCCCTCTGCTCTTTGTTTTCAGCTTTCCCCAGAGGAAGAAGCCAGAGCGACGTTGTCTCTTCTCCTCTGTCAAGCCGTCCTTGGGCCCCTCTCAACAGCAG
Source organism: Galaxias olidus (assembly GCA_026901105.3). Taxonomy (NCBI): domain Eukaryota; kingdom Metazoa; phylum Chordata; class Actinopteri; order Galaxiiformes; family Galaxiidae; genus Galaxias; species Galaxias olidus. Next base: position 100,392 of record JAPMUY010003852.1, read on the forward strand.
GAACCATTGGAGACAGAGACACACCAAGGACTAAACTCAGACAAGAGGAAACAAGCTCAAGCTGAGGCTCTCAGGTCAGTTTTACTCTATGCTCATATGCTCTCTTTTTTGCTAGGCCTTGGAAATAAAACTGTAATCAGAGTAAGTTATTATAATTACATCACTTTGGTGATGTTGGTTTAGAGAAATGTCTCAGATACAAAGCTCTGCAGGCCCACTTTAGATCCCTAGTTTGATGACAAGTTTTGGTTGTTTACAGTTTTTTATTTATTTATTATGTATTGTGTTCTCACACAAAATGATCAATCATATACAAACTGTATTGGTGCGGTCTAGTAAAAGGAATGAGCCTAGGCCATGCCTTGGGAACAGAAATATGAATAGCTCGGCTCCTCTTAGTAATTCAGTAGTAAGTCATTTCAAAACCTGATGTCAGACCCCACTTTCTGGGAGCCTTGGGCAATACTCTGATTCCAATTTAAAGTTAATCTTTTGTAATAAATTAAGAGGAGATCTGTGTTCGAGTCGAGACATTTTGTTTCACTGAGTGATGAACGGCAGCAACTGTGCAGGGAAACCCTCCAGCTGTTGATTGAATGGGCATCGTATATTTTTTGTTTAATCAAAAGTTAATTAGTGCACATGCGACCATTGATTATTCGTAGGAGAAGGCGTTATTTATGTGACGTCTTATTGAACCCTGCACATTGTGTCTTACGGTGATTGATGTGTGTGACACAGGCAAGCCTGGCTGGACAAGATGACCATGCAGAGACTGAGAGATCTGAACCAGCTGAGTAAAGAGGAGACAGAACGCATACAGAGATTAAGGTAGACTCACATGTTCGTTTAATGAATTTAGGCGTATCACAACAACTCTTATCTCCGACGCTGGGAGGATTTGTTGTGGGCATGTATTCCTATGACGTTAAATTACATTAAATGAGGAGACTGAACCCATACAGGGATCAAGGTAGACTCACTCATGTACGGGTTTGATCTTTTGGTCATGTGTTCCTGTTCAGACTCAACATATTAAGTTAAAACATTGTGAAGCAGCAACCAACATCCTGTATCGGTCCGATAACTTGTTTTTTGTGGGTTCTGTCGGGGTTCCAGGTCAGAGGTGGGCTCTCCAACTCAGTGGGCAGAGAGAGCAGAGCAGGAGGCCAGACAGAGACTTCAGCCCCTTCTGGACCAGGCACAGGTGCACCTCTGTCTCTTCTTAGCTTTAACACACACACACACACACACACACACACACACACACACACACATTTCTTGTTCATTTCCAACCTTGTTGTGTTGACATCTGAAAACATTTTTCCTTATGAGTTTCCCCTACCAAGAGGGAAAAATCAATAAATCTTATTTGTTATTGAAAAATCCATACAGCAGTTGTTTACCTTCAGATTAGTGCCACGGTGAGAGGAGTAGAGGTTTTATGACTAGAATGTTTACCAGGCCCATTGTTGTATGTGCTGATTGGGGCTTATAGACAAAGTAGTAGGCCTCTACTATATAGGGAGAAAATTACCATTTAGAAGCCAACTCTGAGCGTTATCTCTTATAAACCCCAGCAGATAGGCATGTCAAGGAACAGGAATGAATCCTTACCAATACATAGGCTATCTGACCAAGCTGCAGCAGGGGTGAGTTAACCAGTATGCCTTTCTCTTGAATTTTAGTGTCCAGAAAAATATAAAGCATAGATATTGAAGTCCCAAATCCTGCCTAAGTTAGTCATGCTAAAATCTTACATTTTCTCTAAACCTTTCTAGCAGCTTTGTAGCTTTCTGTGTTCCCTTTACCACTGGAATAATTAAGTAATTACTTAGAATATGTTCCTTTGTCAACATTCTTGCCCCCTACAGGTCATGGAGAGCGCTGACCAGCTGAGCAACGCCTTCCTAGAGGAACTGTTGGACGACGCCACGCGGACTGCGTGGGCGGCTGGAACAGACGAGCGGCTGGAAGATCTAGCCCAGCGCCGTCTCCAGGCCCCCACCCTGGAAAGCATGCTGCTGCGCATGGAGGAGATGGAGGTGAGCGCTGCCCTATGGGAAAGGCCACCAGTGAAAGGATAGGGAGAGTCCAGAAAGGTCACATCTAGGTAGTTTGTATTTGAAGCTGCCCTGTTTGACAGCTTTGGTCTGGCTAGGCTGTCAGAGACAGAGTGCTTCCACCATGCCTCTGTCTTGATACGGTTTTAGTACCGTTGTTTTGAGTGACATGATTTGCTGGTCCTGAGCTTTACACAATAACCCCAGCTGGCTGCTCCTGCCTAGACAATGGATTGATCAACTGTGTCTGTTTATTCTGAGCAGCGGGACCAGGAAGAGGTGAGAAGGAGGTTTGCCACTATCTCTTACTCAGATCCTCACTACTGGGATCGAGGAGAGGCCGGTATGTATCTAGATCCCATAACCTGTCTCAATCTTCCCCCGTGTGAAAACAGCTTGCCCCCGTTAAGTCTGTCTTAGTTCCTGCCTCACTCCCCCTCTGTTAAAAATTATTGACAGATTTAGGATACAAGATTTAGTTTTTCCTTCATGTGTCCTGCAGGTGGAGATAGTGCAACAAGTATTCAAGAACAAGGCTGAATAATTTCCCCCTGTGTGTCTGCTTTTGCTCCACCCTTTCCCTTGCTCTCGCTCTCACACACCCTTGTTCTGCCTCTCTCTCCCTTACTTCTGTTTCTTTTTTTTTATACCAACATCATCCGTTCTCTCTTTCATCTTTATCTTCTCTATCTCCCTCACAGTGGCCCAGAGGCCTGCTCCGGGCTCCAGGCCAGTCTCCCCTCAGCCCATTAGGATAACAAGGCCAGTGCAGAGACACACGTCCACAGCTGACATCGTCCTAAAGAAACCTGTGGAGACTGGGTAGGTTGCCATGTTCTCTTCCCATTTCACCCTCTGAGTCATTTCTATTCCACATGTTTTGTCAATATTTTCTTTCCTTACGATTTTTTTTTTAAATCAAGGCATAACCCTCCTTAAAAGATCCATGAAAGATGGGTGAAACTTTGACGATCAAAAACAAAATACTAGGTTTAGAGCAAGGCACTTCCCTCTCCTCCTCTGATGCCAGCATAAAGTAGTGTTTATTCTTTTGTTTTTGTAAATGTTGCAAAATTGCGATTTTCCCATAGTAATCATATATTTAAGTTTGTAGTATTTAGTCTGTTCGCTAGTCTTTTTTATGTTGTTTTTTTCACCCTGCCAGACATGTTTCAAGTGATTCTGGCAACATCCCTTTGGCTAACGTATTGCCTGTCTAGTGCCTGTGCCTAGGCTCAGTTTGACCCTTGCATTTCTGTATTGAGATTCCATTTCTCCAGGATTGAAGTCTGACTGAAGGGCATATCGTGCACTAGATGCTCTTTACTGGCACTTGCCGCATTACGTATAATAGAGAAATTTCTACTTAATATTTCACACTGCAGATTTAATTGCTTTATCTTAAAGTGACAGTGTCTTTCTTCTTAAGAAGAATAGATATGCCTATTATTAACAAAGGGTAATAGCTGTTCATACTCAGATTTTCACTTGACCTGATCTGTGGTTTATGCGCTCAGATCTTTGCAAGTCTCCTCTTAATGTGAAATGGGTATGTCATACCGTGTATGACAATTTAACCTTATTCCAATTTATCAAGCCTGCAATTAGAAGCAAATCTATGAACATTCAACTTACCAAAAATATCTTTTCATGTAGCACCCACCCGACGCCCTTGAATCCACAATTTCCTAGGGATCGATAAATTAATAATAATAACAGAACAGAATGGTCTTGTTGAGAGGGTGAGACAAACAGCAATACCATGCACAAATAATAAATCACTTTTCATCCACTGAAAGATGGAGAAGAAAGTTGATTTATTCACAGAACGCACAGTTTTTTTGTGTGCCTTGGATCTGTTCCTGTGCTGTTGTCTCGCTCCTGTCTTTTTCTTCTCTTGCCCAGAGCTTTGGCTTAGGCTGTGGCTGTTGCAGCAGAAATTAATAAGTAAAATTTAAAAAAGGGGAGGCTCAACAAAGAGGGTAGCAGGCTGGCAGCCAAAGTCTGATGAATGAAATCAATTGTTGGGAGTGACGGTAAAAGTCAGCATGCTTGTAGTGGAACTTATTATCAATTGAGAGTTCCTTATCCAACCCATGGCTTCTCTGGATCCTTGCTGAGTCATTCCTTACCGCTCTGTTTTCCTCCTTTACTCATCCAATACTGCAGCCTACCTCACTCTATTTCTGTCTCCAAACATGGCACAGACTGCCATGGAGTCACCCTCTCTTGGTGTCTGCTCCATTCAAGTGGAGTTGTTTTCAAGAATATCAGGAGGGGGCCATGCCTGTCTGCTCTTTGAGCTGGACCTCATTGATCGTGGGTTTGTGGTGTGAGCCACCTACTGGGGTCTCCGTGCTGCAGACCGGTACTGGAGCTCGCTCTACCCAGTCTATAAATCACAATGGGCCCAGGACAGTCTGTCTCTGTGCTCTGAGAATTACACGGTTCAATGAGTACGTCTCATTGGTGAGTGGCAGGTCATTTCACTGATGCATTGGAATAGAGGAAATGGGCCTGAGCTTGATGTGGCCCCAGTACACCTTTTTGACAGGATTCCAATAATATGACGGGTGCAGTGCATCATTGTGTTTTTTATAATATTATGTGCCTCTGCGTATGTGTTTGTGTAGTCTCGTTGGAAAAAGCACTTGTCAGCAGTTCTAACACCTAAAATACTTGCAGCATGTACATGGTGCTGCAGATGATGAGGGAAGGGCAACTGCATGGTAGACTGCCTCTTGGTTAAGCAGTGCGCTTTCTAGAAAACGTTTTACATATCAACTAGATGCTTTCCTGTCACCACATTAGAGCCTGCACTTCTACACCCACAACTTGCTGTAAGGCAAGCTATTCCAAAAAGAAACTTTTTCTACCAACAAAACCCTGTGTCACTGTCAAAAAAAGGTTTCAGCTGTTCATTGCCTCATTCCTAGCCCAATCCAGATAAGCTGCCAGTAGTCCTGACTGATTGATTCAGTTTGAACTGGATAAAAGGCAAGCATGGTGCTCTAACGTTTAAATGGCCCCTGTGGAATGTCATTCCTAAGATTTGTTTCTGCCTGCAGCCATCCACAACAGAAGGAAACAACGGTTTATCTTATAGCCTTTGCCTAATCAGTTTCAGCCGAAAGCTTCAAGATGAAGTTACCCCGCATGTCTAATGCACTGCTCTCGGGTTTCTGACTGAGAAAACACCAGATGCTAATATATAGATTAGCCCATCAGTACACTATTCGTTCTTAGTGTCCATGATGCCACAGAGAAAGACCGCGGAATCCTGGTACTGTTTCTTAACGGTTGTGTACTGATAGGATCCTATGGTCCTTCTCACATCAGCTCAATTAAGTGGTGACCACCACGTCCGACAGAGCCCAGCTGAGCCAGAGCACTAACTACCAGCAGCCAGTGTAGCCTGCACGGGTTTAGCTGACATGACTAAATGGGAGCATTAAACAGTGCTCAATGGCTGCTTCTCTGCAGTTATTGTGATGAAATAGGAAATATATCCACCATTAGCATAATGTATTGTTCAGGGAAAAAGCAATGAAATAAAATCGGTATGAATAGAGATATTTAGATGAGCATGTTAATGTTGTTCGGTTTACATTGTCTATATGGCAATTTAACAGGCAATTTATGTCTTAGTGATTGCTCTGTGCCAGTGTGCGGTGTTCGGGAGAGAAGCAATAGCCAAGCCAGCAGCCTACAGGCCTCTATAGAGAGAGTGGTCCTGTTCACATGAGTGGGCAAAGATAATCTTACTGTGTGTGTTTACGGGGAATCTATGAAAACAGTGATTACAGCTGTGGTTATGTGTAAAATTGGGCAGAGCGGCTGTTTGCCAGTGTGGCAAGCTCATTTCGAGTGCATGTATTCTTGTGGGGTTTTTGTCCCACACTGCTCAGCACAGGGATTCACAGAAGGGTCTATCAGAAAAGACGCACACAAAAACACTATGAAAGTGTGCATGACGTGCAGTATAATACGCTTGGCCTGCTCTACCGTTTGAAATCACAGATCATTCAGTTTGCCTTGCACTCCAGCGGTCTTTTTGGTAGCTTTCTTTGCTCGTTGAGACACTGATAATGCATATTGCTTTCCAAAATCCTTGTTTGTTCGTTCAAAGAGCTATTATAAGATAATTGAGATGAGAGAGGAAAGCAGCATTGTGCTGTGGATAGACAAGCCTCAACAGAATTATTCTCATCGGATTGAATATGAGATTCAGTAAAAACTGTAGTTTGTTAGTTTTTGTCTTCCTTGCCCATACTGAAAAAGATTTAAAGATGCACCGACCATTGAAGCAGTGCAGTGATTGCCGTCGAGCCAAAAGCGTCAGACAATGTATCAAAGGTATTCCAGTGTGTGTGAAGGGTTTTGTTAGAGTATATGGCTCTGGGTGTTGTCTTTATAGGGATGCTGGTTGGAGCTTGTTGTGCATGTCCTCTTGTTATCTCAAACAGGCTAGCGCCGTGCTAGAGAATATTGTCTCTCAGTAGTCACTCTGCTAGTCCACCCTAGGTCCCTGAGATGGTCCTGAGTAGGGCTCAGTATATTAACATTGTGTGTCTGGCACTAAAGAAAGAAAAGCCTCTATCCTCTAATGTATTCTATATGTCTATTTCTACTTCATCCTGTGTCTTGATGCTTTTATCCTCCCTCTGTGTCTCTGTGGACCGCATACACCCCCCACACCGTCTCCGAAGCAGATTTGAGTCTTACTCAGCTCCAGCTCAGTCTGTGTCCTCTTTGATATATCGTATATATGCTTTTATGGTTTTAGCCACTCACCGTTTTTTGATATTCAATATCTAGAAAGGTTCAGCTCAAACCTACAATTCCCCTCTGACTTATTGTCATTCACATCACCTTTTTCCTGCTCCTGCCCCGGAAGAGCAAATAGCACTCCTTAATAAATATGCAGGATTAGGCTTCTCTTCAGGGAAAATGTACTGCCACTCAAATTTAAGAGGCGTTCCTTGGCAAGGCTGACATGCCGGTTCATGCCCATGCTTTGGTGCCCTGCGATTGCTGTTCATTTAAGTATATTATTCAATCTTGGGTACAGAAATGTCTCCTTGCGGTAGAAGAGAGGGGAGATGATTGTACGGTTGTTACCAGGGGCCATTAAGTCCCATCATAGTCTAATTTAACCAGTGTTTATTCCAGGTATAAAGGGTGCTGGCAGACCTAGCGTATTTAACCATCCAGGCACTCTCTTTTGTGGCTTCACCAGTGTGGTGCCCCCTCAGTTGGAACAGAAATTAGCTGGGCCGGGAGGGGGCACAATGGAGAGACACTTTGCCTTTTCAATTGGCTGTCTAAATATAGTACACGAGTGCGGTTGCCAGAGCCAGAATGACTTGTTCATACTGAGAGGATTATTACCCTGACCATGGCAATGCCCAGCTGAGCCATTTCTCACCTTGGAAAAGAGACAGAGGTGCTCTTATTGACCACAGCAGGGACGTGGCTGAATGAAGGTGGACTGAGGTGGTTGTATGGAGAATCATTTGTACCACTTGATTATCTCACCACAGTCAGCTCTTGATCCCCCTATGATTAACAAAAGTCCTATCCTCATAGACTGCTGGTTTTCTATTGTTATAGTGTGTCTGAAGTTTTCTTTTTTGCCTTTGCTGCATTAACATACTATATGTCTCTCCGCAGGCCAAGTTATCTATCTGAGAGCAGCCTAACAGAGGACAGCATCCCAGGTGACCAGCAGCAGCCAAGCAGCAGCATCTTTCCAGGTCCGGTGGAAAGGGCCGGGGGCAAACGGGTCTCAGTACCGGCCAGTGCGCTGAGAAGCATCCGGCAGTACAGAGAGGTGCATGATGCCTACCTCCGCCTGGTGGCACATGAGGCTGTGGGGAGCTTCAACCCCTGGACCATAGCAGACAGGTGAGTGGTCTAACAGAAAAGTAGGGCTGTGCAAGGTTTCTCAACAAACAGTTTGATGTGAAATATTGTAAATAGAATGCAACATTGCCGGGCACTAATGATTGGTAAGTTAATATTTAATTGTGCAATTTTTAATCTGTTCCTTTTTATAAACTTTCTTGTGGCTTGAAGTAAATTACTTGTACTAAATATTCTAATGTTCCTGGCTTGGTTTGATTAGTGCCAAATTAGCCTATTCACTGTGTGGGATGCAGTTAGGTCCTGGATGAGACTATGAGTAGGAGTTTGAAATTATTTCTCTGCCCCAAGGCTTGGAAACTTTTTCTCTGAAATAATTATCATCCCATTGCATGTACAAATAGTATCTCTGAGGGATCCTGGAAAGCTTTCGAAGCTCACGTACTAAACACAGTTCATATGTCTCTCAGAGGGTTCACAGTTTTTCTTCCTCTCACCCACCCCTACATTTGCATAGTTAAGAGAATTCTTAAGTTGGTGCATTGCAGATACGGTGCATTCAGAAAGACCCCTTCACTTTCCCAAATTTTGCTACGTTACAGTCTTATTCTAAAATTTATTATATTTTTATCATTCTACACACAATATCCCACAATGACAAAGCAAATGTGTGCAAATGTGTGTGTATATATATATATATATATATATATATATATATATATACATATACATATATATTATATATATATACAGTATATATATATAGATATATATATATATACAGTACTGTGCAAAAGTTTTAGGCAGGTGTGAAGTCTTTAAAGTTGTTAAAAACAATTTTTTAAATATAAATGTGAATATCTTTTTTTTTTTTTTTTATCAATTCATGAAATCCAAAGTGAGGGAAAACCAAATCGGTATCAAAACAACATTTGGTGTGACCACCCTTCGCCTTCAAAACAACATCCCCTGCCTAAAACGAATGCACAGTACTGTGTGTGTATATATATATATATATATATATATATATATATATATATATATATATATATATCAGTATACCTGTATATGGCAAGATAATTAAAATGGAAAAATATAATTTATCAAGCTTTGCGATATCTCTATTCCTGCTGGCTCTTTTCTGCCGCTCTGCAGAGATACTTACCGTCACCTGAAAAGCTAAAAAATCTTTCCCTACTCTATTCATGCTGTGTTTTTTAAATCATGCAAGGCAAGAAAGCGCACCTTTACATTTGTCCTGAGAAGAAACCACTTTCTTTGTTTTTTCGACATGGTGTTTTTTTTCTCTTTTGCGCCCATATTAAATCCTTCCTTTTTAGCCATAGCCACTCGCTACTTATATCTGACACAGCTTTTATGGTCTGGCACAATCCTTTGCTGCAGATGCCTTTTTTCCTTAAGTAGTTTGGTTGTTGATTTTGCCACAAACCCCCGTGTCCAACTTCCACAGAACCAACCTTTGTTTACACCTTATATAGTGCATTATTCTTATGCCTCATCTATTGCTTTTTCCGAAGGGACTGTTAGCTCTACAAAGTGCACAGTTTGCAGTGTGTGGAACCAGAATAAGAAGTCTGGTCTTAATTTGGTTGTTCAGGGCTCCAGACTGCCACCAATTTTGTGGCAAATGCCACCAAACATCTTCCACTGCCACTAAAGAAAATGAATTGTGGCAATGCTGCCACTTGACTTTTGTTGGTGTTTTTTATTGTTATTATTAAAACCCTAAAAGTAATATTGTAGTCAAACAGTTGGCCGTACCACCAGTGTAAAATGTTTGTAGCCCTGTTGTTGCAATCTCTCATGGGACCCCCAGTTGTCAGATTGTGCTGACATCTGCCAGCATTTTCCAATCATGGGCCTACCTCAGCTGGTCTGCATTTTGTGTTGGCCTATATATCTTCCTTCCCAGAACTCCCTCCCTGACAAAGCAGATATTGTGTGTGTCGCCCTCTGCTCCAACGGGCAGGGCAGGGATTCCCAACATGTCCTTCTAGATCATTTTCTTCATCTCTAAACTATCCCAGTTCATCCATTGCCCTTGTTTGGCTTTTAAGACAGTCTTGTCGCACCTTACTGCTTCCTCCTGCTTGTGTATCTGATCTATAAATAATTTGCGCTATTCCAAAGGAGTTGATTTTGACCATCTTTGTTTACTTGTGCCAAGTCAAAATTCTATTTGACAGCGCTAACCACCGCACCACTGTGCCACCACTCTTACAAGTCCCTTAAGGAAAGATTTTCAGGTTTGTAATTGTAAGCTGTTTCTCTGCTTCTCAAAGGTGTCAGGGAGTGTGAATTGAAGCATTTTTGCTTGAAAATGACAACCGGAAACTGTAGCCCAACCCACCCTACCCCAAGGGATCTGAATACTGCCTTCATTACCCCATCATCTGTGGAATAGTGTGTGTATAACAAATGAGTGCAATTATCGTTTTGAGAATTTGAAAAGGTTTGACTGATCAGGGGGAAGTGCCCAATTTCTGCAATATTTTTAGGAAGAGATTCTTCATATTGCCCTGTTATGCTGGCTAGTATCTGACTTGCACAGAAAGCTGTCTATCTGATGTGATGTGCCATTAATTAAGGGGCCCAGAGTATCTGTGTAGTCTACGCCCCCACTGGGAGATCGCTCTCTATTGCTGCTGGAGCTGTCTTGGTTACAGATGTCATTGCAGAGGAGCAAAACGTCACCATAGCCAGATAAAATGGCATTAGCATGCCACATTTCCAGCAAAAAAAACATCCAGTTCTTACAAGAAATTAGTTGATTCGACTTCCCGGAGAGGTGGATCAAACAATTTAAAGTGGTGAAAACGACTTTCTAATTCTGCTTTTATTATTTTCCAGTCTGGCGGAGGAATTGATGTCGGAGGCTCTAGTTGACGTAGCGGCCGAGTTCCAGGATGTCTGTGAGGAGTATGCAGAGGCTGTCTTCACTTCAGAGTTTCTGAAGCCAATCTGCTCGCCGCCTTCTTCTGTTCCACTGCTGGGCAGCCAATAGGATGTTTTCTAATAATTCTAAATGTTTTATGTTAAACAGTGTGTGTGGTTGAAGTGAGACTGCTTATGAATATAGTTTTGATACCTTGTGTGTGACAACATGTTATAATTTAATTCAGATCTTGACTGTCAAAAGTTTGACAGCCATATTTAACATGCAGTCCTCCAGGAAAGTTAATTCTGATAAACTTTCAGAAAATATTACAATATAAGAAGGAATTGCGGGACCCCCCCCCCCCTTACCAAATACAGTAAAAGCCTTAATAATAGATTGTACGAAGCCAAGGTTTTATAGTGCCAAATCATGCAGATGCTTACATTTGTTCTTATTGGTGCTTCCTTGTCTTTTAAAATGTATTCCTTTACATGCTGCATTTTGTTGGGTTTCAATTAAACTCGGTAAGCGAATTTAAGTTGGTGGAATGCTAATGTGGACAGTGGTGGTGGTGGTGTTAGGGCTTTCAGAGATGTATTTAATGTAGTCCTTAATGGGCATATCCCGATGTTGAGTTGGCGTTGGGGACCTGCCTCTTGCAGGGGGCATATAGTGACAGAGTGAATTAGCTTACAGTCAATCAGCCTACTTTTCTCTCAGGCTATTTTGTGTGTGGGTGTTGAAATATGTGTCAGCTTTCATAGGCTTTTGTTCATCACAAATCTTTTACTCAGGGCCCTGTATTGCAAATTGAATGGTAGATGCAGGCACAGTTTCAAGTTATAAAATTATGATCATTTCAAAACTTGTCTTTAAATATTAGCAATTGCTGCTCTGTGAAAGCCAGAATGCAAATTTCTATTTATTTTTAATTGGCATAGTGCAGAAGTGTCCATTGATACCCAGTTCGTAATTATATCAACAATTCGTATCTCTCAGAATGTTCATGTTGTCTACCCTAAGCTGCGCTCCCAAAACATGAGCACAATGACTCCAGTTCATCCCTGACAAATACACAGCTAGGCTACCATGAAAATGTCATAAGACCCATTCTTTGACTTGTTAAAAAGGCACCTGAGTTGTAATACGTTTTATTTATCTTTCTCTCTTCACCTGTTTTTGTATAAAAACAAAACAAAGAGAAAATCTACATTTTAAGTTGTCCAATGTTGTATTGTATTTTGAAATAAATCATGTGCTTTTATTTATTTTCTCAATAAATTGAACATGAACTGTTTGGGTTATTTTGTAGTTATGGTAAGGTTGTGCAGAATATCGACCACTGTCACACCTAGAATAACCACCCTCTACAACGTTCTCTTATCGCTATGGAATTCGATTTTCTTTTCATATATAGGAAAAGTGCATCAATTGAATGTTTTTTTTTTTTTGGCTTGCAATTAGTCAAGTCAGTAAGCGCATTGATGTAAGGAATGCTACCTGTCTTGCAGTCTTTCTGGGCCTGCACGCTGTTTCCTTTTAGTTTCTCCTGCTGGAATCTCAATTGAGTGGCTTGGGCCTAAAATACTTTGTCCTTATTTTTTTCTGGCTGGTACAAATGGCTTGCACCCCTTATAGGCTGTAATAATGTAACATGGATAGTGTGCATATTGGAGGGAGATGGGACAGCTTCAGGCCAAGGGCCCTATCAATATTCATTAAATGGCACCAGCCCAGGGTAAAGGGATGCTTGGTCCTGGCCAACTTGGGAATGTGACAGGGTGTGTGATTGTCATGAACATGGAAACAAACGTATTGCATCATAACTGTCCTGCTGTACCCTGTAGGCTACTTTGTGTAACTCTGCTCCCCACTAACTTTGCTCTTGTATGCTGCAACCCAACACAGGGATCGAAAACATTTCATTAGTTTTGCATGAAACAGTTGAAAAAATGTGTACCCTTGTTGACGTTGGCACTCTAAGAACAGCAAACGCTCAATACTTCTAAAAGTAGGCTATCATACCAAGCTATAACGCAATGCTAAGGCAGCTTTGCAATATGACTGGATTAGTAACTCATTGCCGCCATTAATTTTCATCATTATCATCTTCAGTGTTGTGGTAGCCTACCCAGAATATCTATTCTTATCTTTCGGATTTACCATACTCCCACTGGCCGAAGTAAATGGAAAATGGAAATTTGATTATAAATGAATAATGGCATTTACGTCTAACATGTGCAAATAGCCTACATAATAACCTACAAAAAAATTTACATTTTGTTTTATTGTATGTTAATGGAATTGGATAATATTGAATTATGGTCTGTTCTCAATCAAAATAAGATTTAGCTGCTGCCCCAATAGTGCATGACCAACCATTGGAGGCAGTAGAGCCCGTTCACTGATGTTGGTGAGGTGTCATGTACACCTTTCTTTTGTTTCAGGTTCTGAAGTAGTTCCGACAGGCCTACTCACGTTATATATCAATGCAGTGAATTGGAATAAATCTCAAAAGTTTGACCTATAAAAATTAGGACGTTTGCAATTCACTGCATTCCCATTTTCACATATATTATTTCAAATATGAACGACACAGCCTTATAGCTTTACAAGTCTTAAATAAACGTTAGGTTGCAGAAAACATCTCCAATCTGGCTCTCCGCCTGGCTTTCTATGACCACGAGATGGTAAGGAAAGTCCATGCACCAGCTAAGTTAACTTCCTTGCTAGCAAACTTGTTTAACAAGTTGTTAAACAAGTTGTTTAACAGGTTTGCTAGAAAGGACGTTTGGTTGTTTAAGAAAAAGTATTTGTTGAAGATTAAACTGGCACTTCCAACAGTCAAATTTCTCTGAGTTTAACGTTAGCTTGGCAAAGTAAGTAGTTCCACTGGTCGCTAAGGCCTGTCATTTCAAAGGCTCTGCTATGGAAGAATGTTTCCATTGTCTAACTAGTGGAAAATGTCACTGGAAGTAGCCTAACCATTTGTGGTTCCTAAGCAACGCCAGACATTTCCTAAAGTTGTGTAAATGAACGAGATCAAATAAGTCAACGTTGGGTACTGCAATGTTTCCTCACAAGTTAAGCTTTCCTCCCAAAGCTGGACTTCACACGTCATCCTTGCATGGCAGCATTGGTCCATGGTTTCGGGGGCAAAGACAGTAACACAGTCTTTGCACAGCATGCCTGGAAATCAAACATGCTAGCAAGTCTTTCACTAACACTGAAACGTGCAAACATTGCCTTATCATGTTGGAGAATATTTTTTCTAGGAGAGGTGTCGCTGCTACTCCGAAGGAACACCCCTCTCTCTTCCCCCCTCCCAAAGTACGCTGGGGACACTCAGGCTATCACCATGGACTGACATGATAGAGGAAAGTTCCTCTGATCTCTCACTCCTTTTCGAGTCTTTTGCTCCTGTTGAAGCCAATGTGGACGAGAGTAGGGGAGAATACACAGAGCTTGAAGATGGAGCTAATTATTACAGGGATCTATAATGGCAAGCTTGGGCTTGAATGGCCGGCCCTCCAGTCTGAACAGGTGACAACTACAAACCTGTATGATGGAAGGAGACTGACTGCCCACCAGCCCCATCCCAGACAGCTCATGCCTCTGGTGCTGGACTGCCTAGCTGAGGTCAATTGCTATTGGAAGAAGCCCCTCTCTCTCAACGGCAATATAAAGGGCCTCTCTGGGGTAAATGTTTTAGGGATTTAAAGCTTGCGCTCTTATCCCCGCCATCTCAACCCCTCCCAGTGTGTAATAACCTCTGGCCCTTCCCTCAGTCAGTGAGGGCTCTGAATTTATCTACTCTCCTGGCGGCCAACCGTTCCCAGGTTTGGATTCAGGTTCTCCAGACCCAGCCCTCTGGGAAGAGATTTGCCTTATCTCCGACCTCACCCTCAGGACAACATGCAGTAGTGTCCAGGGCTGTGGTCATGCAATGGCCCTGTCTGTGTTTGGAGAAAGGTCCCTCTGGTTAGGCCCGTCTAGCCTCGGTGACGTGGAGTAGAGCGGTCTTCTTGAAACTGAGATAAACCGCGAGCGGCTTTTTGGGTCTTCTGTTGCCTCCATGCAACATACATGACATGACACTGTGCTATGACTTTACAAAGCTCCTGCCACAGTGTTCATGGCAATGTGACACTCGTTCTCCCAGTGTCCTCCATAAACTTCCATCCTCAGCCCCCAGTGAGCATGTGTCTGAGAGATGTGGAAACAGTCCCTTAGTTGCCATCAAGCACTATTCCCTCACAGGCCCCCAAGCCTTGTTGTTCCAAAAATAAATGTCCTGTTTGCGTCAAGGCATTTCTCATATAAAGCAATAGAAAACAAGTTAAGCAATTCTCGATAACGCCACAAGAATGCACCCCCCGTTGCACGTGTTGTTAGTTTGAATGATATGGGGCCGCTCTCCAGTCGAACTAGAGCGCATGCGTCATTTCGTTATCCGAGGGTGTCCACGATTCTGAGGGGTCACAGACTTCAATTGGGCACAAAACGTCCCAATTTCAATGGAGTTTTAATGTCAGCAGCGACTGGGGACTGCTCTAGTTTTAGAGAAAGAAATAGTCTCTTTACTGAGCAAGGGAGAATTTTGTATTGTACGAGCGGAGGAAGCCTGTCAGGTTTTTACTCCTGGTATTTTCTCATTCCCAAGAGAGGGGCTTACGCCTTATTCTAGATCTACGTACTAAAACGACCACCTGAGGAAGTACACATTTCGGATCCTGACTCATTCAGTGATGTTTGTTGATTCTGCAAGGCAATTCGTTCACATCAATCAACCTTCAGTACGCATACTTTCACATTCAATTATTTCCTGATCACAGGAAATTTCCCAGGTTCGCTTGTCAGGGCATGTCCTATGAGTATCTGACCATCACATTTGACCTTTAGCCCTGAGGGTTTTCAGCAAGTGTAGTAGTCACTCTGACCCATCGTGAAAAATGGGCATCAGACTTTTTGGCTTCATAAACGACTGCCTGCTATGCTCCAAGTAACGGGAACAAGCAGCACGAGACACCACAACAATGATAGATTACCTGTCGAACATTGGTTTCAGACTCTATTTGAACAAGAGAATAGAATATCTAGATTCTCTCTCTTACCTACCGGGCCATCCTATCGGATAGGTGAGTTTCCTCGTTCATTCCTCGTGCATGCAATTTGCTTAACCCCGCTGTAAACTACAAAGTTAGATAATGTTTCGTTAATTTAGCTAGCTTCAGAGGGGTAAAGAATGTTAGTGAATTTAAATAAACTATCCCAGTGACAAATGTGGCCCTAACCCTAACCCTGCAGTCAGAAAATACTATCATATCTGGTCAAATAGGCCTCTCAGTGGAGTCAACATGCGTAGCTTAATTGAGGACTTAACAATCAAATGAATAAGCCTTCCCTAAATTTGTAGTCTAATAGATAATGTGGGATTTTGGTCACTTGTTCTAAAAGTGGCACTGATCAGCCGAACGCACACCGGGCCGTGTTAGGTTTTGCTGAGAATGAAGAAGCTACGCTTACAAATCGTCACGGGGAACTACAGCAGAATATTTATCCAAACATTCTGTGCGTAAATCTATGCAGATCAAGCGTGTCCTTCGATCACCAAATGTAGATTTGTCAGTGCGCAAGCAAAGCTTTTGATTTGTAAACGTGAACATTGGAAACATCAGAAAATGTTATTTGTGGTTGTGCATATATTTTTTGCACTCATTCAAATGATTATTTACGAAACACAAGTTGACACCTACGAACACAAATTGAGAAGTGTTTGTGTGTGAATGGCAAAAACATATTTGTGGATTATTTTTATGAACACAAATTGAGAGGTGTGTGTTTGTTTGATTTTGATAGAAATCTACCTCCATAGATGACCATTCATTTGAGCTTAGCGGGGCGTTGTCCGCAGTCATGTAAATTTTGCGACTTCATGACATTTCATAAAATTCTGAAGCTGTGGCGGCATACATTTTTTGCCTCGCCGCTGCAGAATGTAGGCCTTCATAGCGAAAACAGTGGTTATGAAGAGATGTGATATGGAAGAAAAAAAGATGAATGAGTTAAATTATAAATCTTCCTAAGAGGTTATTTCCTCTCCTGCCTGAAGTCAACTTCCTGAATTCACAAATGCAATCATATTTAGCTGTTCTCCAAATCTACTTTGATTGAAACATTCCTTAGGCAGATCTGCTGTGGAATTTCTTTCAAACCATATTGAATGTAACCAAAGGAGGAAGATAATTTATGAGAATATTTCACATATAGCTAGTCTTACATTTTCAATGGCCATAATAATTATGCCAGTTTCTATACACTTTTATTATTATGTAGCCTACTAGTAGAGGTTTGCCAAGTGGTATTTGATGTTCTCATCTCATGCTTTGTTTCATTAACGTTGATCATCCAGTGTTTCTCCCAAAAAAGTTAAGTTTAAATACAAGGCCCCTTGTTTTACATTTATTTAACAAATAATTGTAACAATTGAATGCTCAAAACGCTTTCCATTTTATGACTATAGGTCAAGTAATTTGTCCCAGGATATTATAAAATATTTTTCCAAATGATGTCCTGTAAGAAATTATATCTTGTATATATATCTTGTCAGAGAGAGAGAGAGCGAGAGAGAAAGAGAGAGAGAGATGGGAAGAGTGAAAGAAAAAGGCCAATAGCACTAGTGTAGAGAAGGTGCCCCTGTCATGGATGCCCCGATCCCACCATTTCAACCAGCAGCAGGACTGTGCAAATAACCCTGGAAGTGATAAGTGGCAGACAGCAGTGCTAAGTACTCCCGATAAAGCTATGATATCAAATTCAAGCAACGTCGCTTTGGGCTGTTGTGGTTTTAATGGCTTTCAGATGCTCAATCACATGTTGTCTCTGTGTCAAGACAGCTCATACAACAGGAATTAGCCCAAGTCTCACTATCTCTGTCGGTCTGTCTCTCCCATAGTTCTGTTATCTTATAAACGGTGCATTTTGAACACTTAACTTCAAAGGATTTTTTTTTCACATTTTGAACAGTTAACTTCAAATGATTTATTATTTTTCTTCACATTTTGAACAGTTAACTTCAAAGGATTTTTTTTCTTTCTTCAAACTAGCATATTCCTCCTGCCACTAACTGTTTGAGCAGGGTAAACATCAAGGTCTTGAATTGTGATGAATTGCCATGACAGCATGTCACTTTTACTCATTCTTGATGTTGTTAGAACTCTTTCAGATGGAAGATTATGTATTTAAGTTTGTTTCAGCCAGTTAAAAGGTGTAAAAAAAAGTGTAAAAAAATAAACAATCAAATATATGCATGCTGCGCATGATAGATAAGCAATGTTAGAACCATCTAGGCCTTAGTATTATTATTAGTAGTAAGGAAAGTATGAGAAGGAACAGTCATTAAGGGCTGGAGAATGGCCAGCTCTGGAAAATAGTTCATAAGTTAATTGACTATTATCTCTCTTCTCTATCAAATTCTCCTTCTTCACGCACACACATAAAGACACACAATCCTCATTTGTGGTACACGTTCACACATTGTCTTTACTTTATCTCTCATTTGTGTACCCGATAAAGTCAAATTAAATTGATATTTAGTCAATCAATAATATGCTTGGGTTTTTACTTGAGATTGTGTTTAACCTAGGCCTACGTTATATCCTCACTGATTTTAGCATAATAGCAATTCAATATAGTGTTAGAACTGAAAAGGTGTGAAGGAAATGTTTCTACCTGGAGCCTTCCTAAAGAGGTGTTTACATGTTTTTTAAATTGAACAGTCATCCAAATAATTTGAAGGGTCATCCTTCACAATAAGAGAGTTTTCCACAGTGTATAGCCTAAAGCTACAGTAGGTTTGTTCACTTTTAGTATGAGTTGAATGACCTTGCCTGACTCATAAAAGACCATCTCACTCTGCCTAAGGATGTGGAACTTCTCCCCACTATACATTGTAGTGTTTGTTTCAGACTGTTCGGCCTGAGACACACACATCCTTTTTTAATTTGTCTGCCCTTGAGTCCTCTTAACTAATGACATGACCTCTCATTTCTGCTCTGCCTGTTGCTCTTTTCCCTCCCTGACCTGCAGTCTCCACCCGCAAACACAGCCTACAGGCAGATTCAGAATATTGCACAATAATCTGTTGACAGCTCTGATGAGGAGTTCTTTGATGCAAGAGGTTAGTATCGTATTGTTAAGCCTGTTACCTCAATTCATCGCTCTCTTTTCCCCTATGGGTCCCTCATTGTCTCCATATCTGTCTTTTGTGAGCACTCTGAGAAGTGTCAGATCCCATTGGAGGTGTTCTTGAAGTTTGCCACACAGGACGATTGGTCTCACAACTTCTGAATATGTGAATGGCAAATAGGGTATTAATTTAAATAAAAGACACTGTGATATTATAGATCAGTTTTAAGTATGGTCATGGGGGCTATTAAGCAATTTCAGTGATTGCTGTTTAGATGGAGTTGAAAGAAATCAGTCTCCAGGTGGGGAGGCGGATTGCTACTGTCAGACCCTCCAGCAGCCATATAGACTGGAATAAAGGGAGGTTGAATGGCAAGTCTTTCTAATGACTGCTAGGTAGGCTGAGGAGAAGCTAAAGGGTAGAGCTGTGTGTGTTATTACTAACAGAGGACATACTCATGGTAGGGCTGCAGAGAACAGCAAGTGGAAAAGACAGCTGATTCTTCTGTGAGGGGATGATGGGCTTGTAGATTTGTTTGGATGCCCCTCCCCCTTCAGGTATTGTTGATTATGCAAAGAAACTAATTACTGACTTGACCACAAACATATTTTATGTGGAAAGAACTACATATTTTATGGCCACAGTTACTTAACTGTCCCCAAGATGTTCTTTCTCCTGAAATAGGATCAAACCAATTACAGAGTAGCTCATGAATTTGAATCCATCAACATGATTAGATTCTCCCAAAACGCCGGCACCACATAAAATAAGAAAATCTCCCATCCTGAAACCGAATTGAAAATATCACAAATCAGTCGAGATATGTTTAGCTTATTCTGTTGAAACATTTGAGGGTTTCTCTCATGTCCCAGTTGAAACGGGGAACTTATGAATCTTGTCAAATGTTTTTGCATTCTGGTAATATGATTAATAGCTTGCTTATTTTGACTGGGTCTCACATCTCTAGCCCTCGCACATATCTCTCCCACTCTCTCTCTTGTTTCTTCTGTGGAGTTCTTGGGAGCTTGGAAATATTATTTGTATTTCTGAGCACAATCTCACACCATCATCCATGAATCATCCATCCATTTTTTCTTTTCACAGCTGTGTCACAAACCAGACCTGATCTGATAAGAAATCCCCTTCCCAGTCTTGACTAGTGTTAATGCAGCCACCTGCAAGCCACAACCCAGTCATAGGGGGGAGTAGCAGACTGTGGTTAAACACATCTCATCTCCGTCACAATCTCTCTTGCACACTATCTCTCACTTAGGCATGAAATACTCTTTCTTGATGAAAGAGAGAGATGCACGTCCGTTACTGGGGATGGGAAGAGGAAAAACTATTTATATACTACCATTTTGCAAAATGTCAGTAAGGAAATTAACCAATGTGCATTCTAATGCATGTTTGTATTCAGTATATTTTCACCAGCAACATTGTGATTATTGCCTCCACGGGAAGTGTAATGGGTTTTGGACGAAGACCCCCAAACAAACAGACAAGCTCAAACTGTATTATCCCCCCGGAAAGGAAGTGAGTTGGGTGTTTTTCTTTTTGGGGATTGGACTGGAGAGACGATGGAGTGTAATCAGTCACCTGCTTGTGGCTACATCAATCTTTTTATGAAACAGATTCCTCATTCATATGCATGAAAGATGCTGCCCACCCATACAAATAAAACATTTGATTAAAGTCCAGATGCTGTCTCAAATGAATTTGAGAAAGTGCCAGCCACTTCTTGTCTTCTCCTTTCATGTCTGCCAGTCTTTATCGTTGTGTGACTGGCTTGTGCTTGTGAGGCTCTCAGAGCCTTGCAAATGACGACTCATCTTTCTGTCCTTGATTGCGGCACAATATGGGAATAGTTTTGTGACCACTCTCTTTGCAAAAGGATTAATGCACGGTATGCTTAATAAAAACTAAAATAACCCCTAAAACCCACAAATGCATTTAGTCCCATATCAAGTCAAAAAATGAAACCTTGTAAGAAGGAACAGTTGGGGGAAAATGCTTACGTAATTAAGTAAAGGTAAAAAAAATAAAAGGCTGTCTGCTTTTGGAGCAAACGATGCAAGTCAGGTAGAGTGAGAGGAAAAACTGACAGGGACTTTAACTCCATTATGCCACTCAATCCACCACCTCTAGCCTGCCGGAGTTTGCTTTAATTAAGTCGGAAACAAATGCCATAAGCCTCTGGACCTATAATATCATGATGATGCATGAAGCTTGTGGCCCTATAAGAATTGCTTTGCTAAGGAGACGACCATAGAGCTGCTATGTGTTGCTTGTATTCTGGTGGTGCTGCTTTCTGTATTTGTCTGGTGCTTAGAGACTGTTTATTCTGCTTTGATGTCAGCTACTTCCCCACTGAATGCCGAGAAAGCCAGCGTCTCCAAGCCTCTTTTGGAGATAGTAATGGCAGCCCCCTAGCAAGTTAAGCATGCTCTTCTGGAACAACGCAGTCCTAGATTAAAGTGCCTTGTTGGATAAGGATATTGCAATGCAGTGTTTTTTGCTGTTTAAAAACAGGACATAACAAATAATGAACAAAACATCTTGGCCCATGCAGCTTGGATCTCAATTACATTATTAGTTTATTTTATCCAGAGCCTCTTAAAAATTGTGAATTTAACTGAAGTAGGTGACGAATACCACAAAGAAGTGTGTTGAATCACAATTGCCTAGCTAATAAAAATACAATAAGCTGAATAAGCAATACTAAAAGGTGTGTTTTTGTCCTGTTTGATTTGGTTTCTTCCAAACAACATTGTGAGGTTTCTCACTTGCACATTGACTCCCAACTTCCAATTGATGGAATCCTGATTGAGGCCCTTTTAAGACCTTGCTATTTACTGCTGAGACGATCACTGATATTGTTCAGGGGAATGAAAATATCAGTGAATGACCTGTTGTTGCTGAGTACAGTAGGTTGTAATGGAGCTGAAGATTAGAAGCGATCTGAAGCAGCGATTTTGTGTCAGCAACAGTCACACAAGGAATTCACACACCCACACCAACACAACTACTAAGGCGCATGCTATCAACCAGTTAAGAGTACTGTCGGTTTTGTCATGACAGAAATAGAGGCAGACACATGGACTGTAGCCATTTGAACTTTACAATATTACCTCGCCAGGAGCCTTCTTTACAACATTTTTTTTGTTACTTTTTTGTGACTAATTATTTTGTGAATGAAATAAGTTTAAGGGATCTGTAAAATGTTTTTATTAAAATAAAGTTTATTTGTTTTCTGTTTTCATTTTTCTTGAGGATACTTTTTTAATGTATGACATGTTACAACCTTTTATATATTAGACCTATTTATGCATCTGAAATGTATCCTCTTTATCTTTTAATAAAACATACAATGTTCAACAACACTAATTCTGTCATTTTTTTATATATTAGCTAAGGGGACTGTTTTAAGATTTCCCTGAAATGCCTGTCTCTGAACTTATACCATGGTATAGGACCAGATTTTCAGGGGAATTTTAAATGTCACTGGGGTTTTGTTTGTTGGGTAAGTTATCGTAACTTACCAATATCGTAGCATGACTTTCTGTGGCAAATTTAAAATGTAACATTTAGAGTAGGAACGCCAAATGAACATAGAATCTCCCTTAATGAAATTACAGTAGAACTATTTCAACAAGATGTAGTCAAGATATTTTGCAGGGGATTTCCTGAATAAATAATATTCCAAGCAATTTTATGGTTTACAACAGTGTATGGGTAAGAATAACAGTCAAAA
Organism: Galaxias olidus; assembly: GCA_026901105.3. Taxonomy (NCBI): domain Eukaryota; kingdom Metazoa; phylum Chordata; class Actinopteri; order Galaxiiformes; family Galaxiidae; genus Galaxias; species Galaxias olidus. Next base: position 123,161 of record JAPMUY010003852.1, read on the forward strand.
ATATGTATCAACCTTTGTTTATATTAAACACACTTTTGTCTTAATCTTTCAGTCCGTGAAAGTCCTGCGTTTATATTTTAATGTGTTCATATGCCTGCACCTGAGGATTCTGTGCAGTTTCTTCCTCAACATGAAAACCATAGGGCTCTACTTCTATCACAACCTCTGACAGACCTTTTATCCAACTCCCATCAAAACGACAAGCTCTCCAAGGAGGCTTCTCAATTGAAAAGAGATACTGTATGAAGGGACGCCAAACAGTCTTTTGACCTGAAGACTGCGGGTGCAACATACTATTTCTGCCCTTTGGCTCCCTGCTATGAGGGACAATAATTCACTCCTTCAAGAACATTTTCATTGAGTGACAATACAGGACTGTATGTCAATCTCAATGTATTTAAATGCACCCCCTTGTTTTAGCCAGGGTGTTCCTACTCCTCAAACCCCAACAAAACATATGTATTATAAAGATAACTTTATGATATTATTTCATAATTTATGATGTTATTGGTTGATGCAGTAAAGGTGCAGAGTTCAAATAGCTTGCTTGTCCCACAGTATAGTTCAGTATTTGGTAGATTCATATTTTATGGTTGTATGTCCTCTGCTGTTCGAATACCTTACGAAACGTATTTGCATAGATATTTTGCATTTGCATTACTGCTCCTGCCTACAGGTCTTCTCGTTTATTTTATCTTTTTAATATATCTGAAAGTATCAACCAACTGGCTGTTTGTTTGGTTTACAGCGCCATGGAGATGGATTGGAATAATTTAATCGAGAGAGACAGCCTTCCTTTTTACCCTTTACACACCACATAACCCCTATTCCTTAAGCCCTTCACAGAACACATCACACATGAATATTAATCCGTAAGTGTTTGTCCCTTAGAGTAAAATGAGATGCCTTTTACGACGTGAATTCGAACTCAGTCATAACCCAGCTCAACTGTCAGATTGACGCGCACAGTAGACAAATCTGCCACTTGTAAAACCCAAGGGATTACCTGATGACATGAGTATGAATAATGAGGATAATTTGATTGAATCTGACTAACCATAAAACAGACATGTATTTAAGCTACTGCTATATTTAAAGTGTTATAAATTCAACACATCATGCATTATTGATCCATCTGTAAGCATTTAACTGCTGTAATTTAAATTGATGTGAGGGAGGACTTGTCATTTGAGTACTTATTGATGTGAATGATCAGCTTTCACCGGCCACCATGGCCATTGGACTCATCGTTTTTACATAAGGTTTAATAGGTACCTTATCATTTTTGGACAAAGAAGAAACATAATACACACAACATTTCTTATTAACAGTAGAAGGCACATTGTAGTCTAGCCATTTAAGTAAAAAAAAAAGATTTAAAGCTTTTCACAACATGTATAAATATTCGTTTTGTCATCAAAATTTGCATTATTCACTCATGGATTCTTTAATGGGTCGTGCCATACATTTGGGGATAAATTAATTCATATTGATTGTTTAAAAATCGTCAATTGTCAGAAAGTTCAGAAAATTATAATCAACCATAACTCTCTACGCTGTTGAAGGACATGCCTCATCTCCCTTGAGTCCCTTCTGTTGCTTCTTCTCTCTCTCTCTTTTTTCATCTGGGTTGTGCAGAAGCTCCCTCCTCAATGTTCTGTCCTCCAAAATCAGAACATGCTTTTTATTTCAGTGGCATTCCCTCAAATCCTTGTGGTGTTAGTCCTTGCTTGATGTTTTCGTGTATACAGTGCTATCTGGTTCTGGAGCTCAGTCTCTCCCCCTGAAGCCATATGCTTTCTACTTTGGTTTGTGCCGCTTTTTGTACTTTCAACACATATCTCGTTGGGTTGTTCTGGCTATAAGCTGCTTTGGCCTCTGATCAGCTCTCTCTCATGGCATGAGTCAGTGTTGTCTGTCTGTGGCGTAAACAGGAGCCGATTTTATCGGCCGATATGGGCCTATCACAGATAAATCCGTATGGGCGTATATTTTTTCAGATATTTTTACTTTTTATTAATGCTTTATTTAACCAGGCGAGTCCCATTGAGCTAGATATCTCTTTTACAAGGGAGCCCTGGTCAAGAGGAAAACATCAGCATAGAAAATCAGGACAGACGTGAGAATCAGAATCAGAAGCATTTTATTGCCAAGTATATTAACACGTACAATGAACATAGCAGAGAATAAAACAAGTACTATAAGACAATAATGCCAGCAGCATAAACATTAAAACAATATGTGATTACATATCTATGTCACAGGGCTTTGAAAATTTGAGGGGTCATTGTAAAGTAAAGTGTTAATGTATATATTATGTGTATATACTGTCTGTATATGAAACTGGGCACTGCAAATAGTGATAGATGAAATGTATCATGGAATAGATGAAATATAGTGGTCAAATGTTTTAGTCTTACCCTGTCTGTCCAGTGTGTTTTGTAAATCCCATCAGATGTGCTGGAGGGGAAGAGTGCCGTCATGCTAGGTATGAGTCATTGGAACTCCAACGACCTGGTGGAACAGATCGAAAGTCTAGAAAACATGGACCAGCCTCAAGGTATGGCACACTACATTCATGTGTGTAAATTTTCATTGTCAGGTTTTCATGTTCAATAGGGCTGTGATTTGGCAAGAATCTGGCGATACGATACTTATCACGATACAGGGGTTACGATTCAATATATTGTGATACTGCAAGCAAGGCGATATATTGCAATATTTTTTCGTAATGTAATCTTTGGAAAACTGTTATAGTATGTAGTAAAAAAAGTTTACTTTCTTCACATGCATGCCAGCAGAACAGTGGGATCTGCATATGTATTTATCAAAGTCCCTGTAACGTCTAACATCATATCACAATTTCTTGTGCAATCTGAGCAAAGAATTATCACCCAAAAAATATTTTTAATCAGTACAGTATTGCTAAGCATAATATGGTGATACTCAAGTGAATCGATATTTTTCTTATTAAATAAAATATTCACCAAAATAGATTCTGCCTATAATTTAACTGTGGTACATTTGGAAATAAACTAACTAACTTAGTCACAGAATTGTGAAACCTTTCACGTTTTTAAGTGAAAAACTTTGAAAATATTATTCCTTTAAGAGACCATCTTTTCCCAAAATGGAACCATTCATTTTTATATTTGATACCAGTCTTATTTCAAGCAAGGCAAATGTTTGATTTTTGAACATGTTTACAAGAGGAAGGAAGACTTCAGCTGAGTCAGCTTACTTTATCGATTCCTTTGTAACTGGGCTAAGGCTTAGGTCTTTGTGCTTATCTTCTCTGCTCAGTAGCTGCTGGGGAAGCAAGGCTATGAGTCACTCAAGTGAATTTGGTTGTTATTTTCCTATTTGTTCAATAAATTATGTCAGCTCTTATTTTGAAAATGTTGTTGTGTTAATGTTATTGAAAGGATTTTCCAAATTAATGTTTTATGCTTGGTGAGAGATTTAATTTGTTAGATACTAAGCTTCTTTTGAAGCAGGTTTATTCCATAGCTATAATGACTGCACCTCTGGGGAGACATTGCGCTGCATATTATAAATGTTTTCTGTTGCAGTAACTAGCCCTGAAGGCTCAGTGTTGCTGTTGAGAAGCATAACTCAATAGCAGATTGGTTATTGCTGTTTGCTTGTTGTTAGAGGCAGGCCAGTGGTCTTAATAGAATAGTGGAGGTTTTACAAGCGAAGCGATTGCACATTCCTTAATTCCACCACTAGCCACTTCAGCAGTGTGACTCAGCAAAATGACAACTCTACAAGCCAAAGTATAAACCAAATATATCTCGACCGTGTAAATCTTCAGATTAAAGAGTCTGCATTGATATTACTGTAATGTTTTCAATTGTGGAATTAAAATTCTCTCAGAGCAATTCCACCCACTCAGACATCCAGCGAATTACTAACCAGGAAATAGAACAAGATTTGACTGTTGTCCAAACAGATTTATGTTATTTATGCTTGGCTTACGATATTCAATCCTCTGAAGGTGGAGGTAAATGGTTTATGCGTCTTCTCAGCTTAGCTTTTTTTCTTCTCAAAATTCTAGTAATGCTCTGAATTAAACGCATGTTCTTGTTCACCATACAGGAGTTTGATAAATTTTCTGCACACAGCCAAGCTGATTCAGTCATCTGTGAGGTTTCTGATGCTGGCAGTCAAAGTTTCTAATTGCTGTGGTCGATGTAGGGAATTCAGTCCATTCATGCAAAGATGTGGTTGAGTCTGCTACAAAAGTGATTGAAGAAAATGTCTGCTAGGTCAATGAAAGTGTCATATAAGTGAAACGTGTTTCATTAGTAATGGCATTAACATCCATCTGATATCCATAATGTTTTCTCAGTAGTCGTACTCTAGGCAGTTTGAACAGACTTGCACTGTTGCTTTAACTAATTACAGTATATGTGGATACAACAACTAACAGGTGCTTTGGATGGAAACTTTTAATGTTTTAATGAGTAATGAATGTTTGGACATGTTTAAATGACATTAGTCTCATGAAGCTTGGCCAGAGTATAGCCTAATGGAACATGAAATATGATACAAAATAGTTTTCATTCGACAACAAAAGTATTTACATCCTTCATGATTTTTCAGTAATAGAGAAACAACTTAGAGCACACTGTTTTTCAAAAGCATTTTGTCAGGTCATGTTATAAACTCTGTTACATTATGTTTCACATTAGCAGTCTTGTCAACCCCTCAGAGGCGGAACACTATTTACTCCTTCTCCCATGAGAATTTGAATTGACGCTCATCTAATTGATTTAAATGCTGATCTTCTGATGGTAGCTGGAAGTGTTTGTGCCTTCCTATGTGTTTTAATAAATGCTGTGAATTTTGGTTTTGGTGCTGGTGACTGGTGATTTCAAACGGTCACAGTACTCTGGGTTCCTGAGCTTTGCAGACCGGATGGTGTACTCCATGTGGCAGAATGGTGAAGACCCAGACAGTTTCTCCATCCCCTATTTTCTCCAAATAATTTAATAATGTGCCTGTCTCTGGAAAATGTCATCACCAGTTTTATACAGCTGGTCTACTTTGCCTGTTTACTTGCTCACTTCATTACTGTTTAATTAGTGTCAGTGTCTTATCAGTTTTGATAAGTCGTGATGGGGAGCAGAACAACAATGCTTTCTTGATTCTGTTCATCGGAGCTGATTGCAGCTGTGTCTGGTGGAGAAAACAAAAGCTCTCAGAGCGGCAGCAGTTAGGAGCAGTAGAGATCTGCTGTAGCCAAGGAACAGCCCACATGTCTACAGGATGGGTCTGCAGGGTTCATTACATTTCTAAATCCCTGGTAGACATTCAGGCAGGTTTTCTTTAGATTTTGCTTGCCCGAAATGAAAAAGTCTACTTGAGCAAAATATCAAGAACATATGTTACGCTTATATCTGTCAATGCACTGAAACTTCAATCACACAACAGATTGAGTTCTAATGTGCATGTGTGGTGTGCTTCCTAGCGGACAAACCATCTTAATCAACAACTCGTGCATTCGGTAATCAATATTATTCCTCCAAATAGCAAGTCAAGAAATCAGAAATAAAGGAGAGAATTTTATTACACTTTGGGGAAACACAGAAATGTTCCTGCCGACGTGCTGCCTCCCACTGCTCATGTATTCCCTCCACACTCTGCTAAGGGATACACTCAGAGTCCTATCTGACATCCCAGACCAGTCCTCAATCTGAAGGACTCACCAGCTTCTCAGTGTGTTAACAGTGTTATCAGAGCACATCTGAGCAGCACGGGAGCTACTCTGAATCCCTGTTTTTCCATAACAAATATCAATGATGGCTGATGCCCTAAAATAGTGATGCAGAAAATGACAGTGCGTAAGTGTTCATTTTGTGATCCATGAACACGATACGATTTGTTTAGTTTTATCTGCGTGTAATTGTATTGGCTGTTGCCCAACCTGCTTACTAAAACTTGGAGTTGGAACCACTGTGTTAACACAATTAAAGAGCCTGTCTTAGATAGCTAGCTCATAGGTTTCACAAAATACTGCAACAAATCATTGATCTAACAAAACAAAGACACTCCTCTCCCAGGGCCACATGCTGAATATTCTTGGATGGAGCCTGCATTGTGTTATTGTCAACGATACTGTTGGCAGTCCCCCATGCTGAGTATCACATCAAGTTGATGAAAGGGAAGTGTGTTCCAACTTGCCTGCTTGTCGCCAGTTTCAGTGCCTCTGAGCTTCCCGCCTGTCTCCTGTAACACCACCATAACATGTACGCGCAGGATAAACAGTGTGTTCTACTCGTCTGTATTCTCCCCAACACCTTCTCCCCCGTCAAGTCATCTGTCAAGAAATTTCCAGCACATGCTGTGAGAAGGTACCCTCTCCATACGCAAATTCTCATTTGATTTATTTTTCTCATGATTTTTCTCCTTTAAACACAAAGTGCCCTGAGCTCGAGAGCAGCAGAGACAAAGGCGCTCTCCCTCTGGAATACTAAAAGGCTGACAAACAAAGAAATGCAGAGGGGAGATAATGATAACAAGAGGCGAAGTATATAAAGGAGGCAGCTGTGGTTGTCTGGGGCTTCAGACCACTCCATCTATCACTTTCTTCCTTTGTCCCTCTCTATTTCTATTTTTCTCAGTAAAACACACTGGTTCGATAATGTGTTTGTGGATTTAACTTGTGTGTCAGTTTATATGGCTGTACGTGTGTGTCTGTGCGTTTGTGCCATCTCTGTGGAGCTCAGTAGTTGTTTGTTTTACAGGGTGTGAGGTAGTAAATATGGCGTGATGGCACGTTTCGAATTGATAATCACACCCTAACAACAAGATGGAGCTTAGCAGGGAGGAGGAGGAAATTAAATGAACTGAACCACATTTCAAACCCTAGGCACGTCTGTTCATGGTTAACAGCTCCCACGACCTGTTCTAAACGTTGACTCAGGAGTGCTGGCGTTTGCATCCATATGGGTCTTCCGTGTTGATTTAATAATATAGTAACAGAGTGCCAGTGTGAAGTCCCAGCAGAAGTTGCAGGCAGCCAGCCAGAGGAGAGACTGGCTGGTCTGCAAACAGCAACAGAGACTCTTCTCCTCGCCTTGGTATGTCTCTGTTCTGCAGGGTTGTGCCACATGCTGGGAGAAACTTCTACACATCGGCAGGGTGCAGCTGGTCAAATTTAGGGACAGACTGCTGTGTCTGTGCGCGTGTGTGTGCATATCTGTGTGTGTGCTCATCCCCTAGCGTGTGTGAGTGGTCAGAGAGAGCAGGGAGGTTGTTGAGTTGGTGACCTCCTGACTTTTTTACAGTATAGGTGTAAGAGCTTCAACGCAGCATTACGGCTCGAACACCAGAGAACAGATGGCTGAGTATGTTAGCATAACAAAGGGTCAAAAGGAGACAGAGGGAAACATAATTTAAGATTAGCCTCTAACCCACAACTACTGGCCACTAAATAGCCATCCTTTAGCTTCATCCGGGAAAGTAATTGGGACTCTCTCTATGACAATTTCCGTTCGTCATCATACATACATAATTTCTCGTTCCTCTTCGGTTCAGTGTATGGTTGATTACAATCGGTATGGTTCAGAGAATTGATTCCACCACCGAGTTGGATAATCGTGGCAATCATGTCGAGGCATCTTACTTCATTATAACTGACTGGGATGCTGCCATAGGGTTGCCTCTGTTAGCAAGACCAGACCAATCTCTGATGGCTGAACAAGCTGTCCTCTTGAATAGGTCAAACATTCCAGTGCTAAATATAGTGAAGAACTCCTTGATGATGGCTCTCTAACTGTTTGCGTTATTGCTAAGCGGGCCAGGGCCTCGCTGGAGCATCTGTGAGGTTGAGATAAGAGACATCTATCTACTCTGTCTACTCACCAAGATGTTATTGACTTACCTTCGTGGAGGGAGGCGTGCATCCAACCTTGTTTTGGCCCCTTTTACATTCTAAATGTATACACTGCTCCCCCGATTCGGTCTGTCTTTCCCCTCCTTCTTTCCGTTCTAATCGGATAAAAATCTGCCATAGTGGCAAGAGTTGTTAAAAACAGAGCGATGGAGAGAGAGAGAGACACGGGCAGAGAAAGAGGGCTCATGTAATTGGCATCGGCAGGGGAAAATGTTTTCATGGGATTTATGGAGGAACGACACTCTCTTGCTCAGCGGCCAAGCCGAGTGACACAGTGGAATGAGACCACAGATCAATGGCGCATCGCTCCTCCTCTGGCCTTCTCCCACGACTCTTCACACCCTTTTCTGGATGATTTCCCCCACCCCTTGCTTGTTACATTTGTCAGTGTCCTTCCACTTTTGTAATAGTCCTTTTATCCCGTCATTTTCTCCCTTCTTACATCTGTAGTTCTAGTACTTTCCATCCTCTCCGTGTGTCCTTCTGTCTGCTTTAGTGTTTATGCCACGTCCGGTTCTTCGGCGAGTCTCCTCTTCTTTTTCAGAGCCCTTTCTATTTGCTCAACAATTATAACAAGGGGCACTGAGAGAAAGCTAGTTACCAGAGAATACACACTCAAGTCCTTCTGATTTAATCGTGCACAATTCAATGTATCTTTAGGCAATTTGTTTACTTTGAGAAAGCCAGAGGAAACAAAACCTAAAATGACAATTCCAAAATGCAGCATGTGAAATGCTTAGACCTACTGTTCAGGTCTCTTGAGTTCTTTTGACATCGTTGGGAGCAGACATGGCACTGCTGCTTGTCTTGGTAAATGAATCGGTTTAGAGCAACGCTGAGAGGCAGGCACACAGCCACTAAGCAGCTCAGAGCTTTCTAATGCCTATATTGAAGATCAGGACGCCCCAACCCAGAAACAGGAAGCCAGAGAGATGAGTAGAGAGGAAGTTAGAGAAGAAACGTCAGTGTCGCACTCCCACTGCAGCAACAAAGACCTGGATGGCCCACCTGCTGGCTGCCTGGCCGCCTGCAGGAGAGGCTTAGACTGAAGACCACAGGAGGCTGCTTTTACTGCTCAGCCAGCCCACCAGACATATGACTACGTCAATGTACTTCAATATCAAACAAATGTCTTATTTGTAACAGGGATGAACAGCTGGGCTTGTTGTGTACAGCTTTCAGAGATGAGAAAGCATCTCTAGTCTGACGGTCTATGCTATTAACAGATGTCATATAAATTAATAACACTAAGGGAGGCTCATTTATATTAATTCTAAAGATCATGTCTATTAAATTTAGCTATGCAGTACTGAAGAAGGATGTATTTTTACAATTCTAGCACACGCTGAATTGTCTTTATAAAGATTAATAAAGGAAATCGGCAATGACATGGGGACATGGAAATTCAAAAACACATTTGTTTTGATTACAGTTAAGCTAACACTAGAGACAATTTGTCCAATTCAAATCGTAACACGATCAAACACGGGCGAATTGTCTTTATTTAACTCCATCAGTTTATATCGGCTGCATGCTGTGTGGATTTAATAAAACACCGCTAGCCGACCTATTCCACCTCCCGCTTCTAGCACAAAGGCAGCTCTCGTTTGATTTAATCTAACTTTGTGACCAGAATAGTGCTCTGTTTTGTGTCTTGTGTGTGTGTGTGTGTGTGTGAGCGTAACGTTTGAGTTTGAGTTAAGCAGGCGGTGGCCTGAGACCAGAGCGCCAGGATTGGCTGTGGGCAGGCTGGCAGGGAACCAGGCAGGAAGGCAGCCAGGCAAAGAAGGCAAGCAGGCAGTGGGTCGGGAGCAGGGCAGCTGACAACATGTGAGTGCGTGAAAGGCTCCCCTTGGCAGCCGGTTCCAGACGATAGAGACCAGATAAACCAGTAGCCAGTAAATCACACAAAGCCAAGAGTGACGCGGAGATACAGAGAAGAGAGGGAAGAGCAAGGAAGAGGAGAGGGGTTGGGGGAGCTCAGGAATAAGAAGACAGAGCATGCAGAAGCTTCCGGAGGGGGTAATGAGTTTGGCCAGCGGCCCATTATATGTCACACTACACAGATATAGCCTGTGAGACAGCACAGGTGGGTGAAAAAAAGTTCCCCCCTCCCTCCATCTTCTTCACAGTGCTCAGGTTTATTTGCATTGGTTGTCTCAGTTTCTGACACGACAGAATCCAATTATATGAGAAAACACAAGACCATGATGACAGGCAACTGTGACTACGGGACAGAAACCTGGTGTTATGACGGTATTGACTTTTCTGAAGTCTGTGGTTATGAGATTTGAGTTTAAAAGCACACGGTATTTGGAGGCCCAGTTCTATGTTAGCAAAGGAATATAGAGAGGCTTCAGCCATGCTGAAATTGGTAAGCTACTCCAATCAATAATAATTTCCTCCCCTCTGTTATCAGTGCATCAGTATGAAGAGGCGCGAGCAATGACCTTCCACTCCCCTTCTCTCTCCTCTCGATCTCCTATTTTCTCTCTCTAAAGCTCTCCTTCCCTTTGTCCTTTCTTTGTCTTGTCTATCTCCCTCTCTCTCTCTCTAGCTTAAACTCTGGCTGGCTGTCCTCTCCTTTCCTGCTGATTTGAACCTGCTTAGAGAGTCTGTACCGGCGGGGGCACCCACTCTGTGTCCCTCAGAGCAGCATCGATGGACTTGAGGACATGGAAGTAGGTTTACAATAGGTTGTCTCCACAGTATCGACCACTTGCCAATGACCACCACAGTTGTAACATTCACTGGCTGTTCAAGTCCTTTTCCCCCCTGCAACTTCCCTCATGTTTCCTTTTTCTCTGTGTTCTTTCTCTCGTCTTCTTTTGTCCTGCTGCGTGTGTAAAACTCACGTGCTTGATCCTGGTGGTGCATGGAGGGAACATTTTGGACACCGCGGGCGGCGACTCTGGCACCAAGGTTGGCAACACGACCACACTGGCTTCTGTGCTGGAGAAGGTGGCGCGTGCCAATTTCCAGGCTGCTGCCGAACACGTCATGCTCAAGCTGGTGCCATGCCTTCTCCCTCGTCTCCAAGTGAGTGATGAGGCCCATAGGGAAAGGAAGTAGAAAACACATTTCTCATTCACTACGGCATGCTGTGACAGCAAGAGTGGGTTCACTGGTTAACTATTAATTTTCTTCTCTGTATATGTTTATATATACAGTACTATGCATTGGTTTTAGGCAGGGGATTCTGTTTTGAAGGCAAATGGTGGTATTGATTTGATATAGATTTTCTTTTCACTCACGTTGTATTTTATTAATTGAAAAGAAAAAAACAATTAACGTTTTTTTTTTTTAAAGCATTCTTACTTTAAAGCATTTTTTTCCACACGTGCCTAAGTCTTTTGCACAGTACTGTACATAAATATACTATATATATATATGTATATACTGCAAATATTTATGTGCATTATGTGTGTATTTACAAGCATACACACACACACACACACACACACACACACACACACACATATAAATGACTGCATGCATACATACAGTATATATATATATATATTTACTTTATTGCTGGCATTGAAAATATGTTTCTATTGTTTTCGTTAAATTACCTTTCTGCCTTTTGAGTGTGAACTTATTTCCAGTTGCCAGGCTGCATGCATGAGAGTGAAAAGGCTTGACGGCTTTAAATAAGTTATTGTCTGTAATATGTGACCTCTATTTGTCAGCCCCAAGTAGTGAAGTATTGGCTAAATAATCTGATAGTAAGACTTACACGGAAACATTAAAATATATTTCTAGTGGAGTCAGGCAGAATACCCACAAGTGAATGCAGATTTGAAGTTTACGAAGTCTGGTGGTGAGAGTCAATTTAGACGTTGGGCCAGGGAAGCCAGACAGACATTGTTTTGAAGGTTAAACAAGGATATTGAACAAGGAGACCTTAAGGGACGAGGCTAGGTTAATTACTATTCTACTGACATTTCCCAGCCTTATGTATAAAATTAAACTTCTAACCTTTCTGACTGCAGCTGTTTTAATTTGTTAATTGTCCCTTGAAGGCATGCGGACAACAACTCTGTGAAACCATTGTAACTGGCTGAAATGGAAGAGAATGAAGAATTGCACTGGTCTCCATGACTCTGGAAAAAAATATTTGATGACTCACTGTCATATGTTTTTCTAGTTAATCAGCTATGTTTATTATTTGTTCTCGTCTTCATTGCTGTCTGGCAAACGGGGTGGTGAATTGCAGACAAGATGACTGCCACCTTAAAGTAAAAGCTACCAGCCAGTTCATCTTCCCCTTAATGAATAATACAACAGTGTCTGTGAAAGCAGCGGATCCCCTGCAGTCCTCTGTGACACATTACTAGATCACATTCCTTTGGATCTTGAAACTATTATGCCTCTTACTTCCTTAATATCCTCTGTTAAGTAATGAAGACCTCAGGGTGAATTTGGGGGTCTGCAGTTTTGCCTGTTTGAGGACGGAAAATCATCTCGGGCTGTGCATTGTAGAGCTGCATTCGCATGACTAATCTTTTCATGTCGCATTTAAATCTCTCACTCCTTCCATGGAGAATCTTGTCTGACATATGCGCAAATTTCTCGGTGACAAGCACCACCGTAGTTGTCTTTGGAGAAATTCACTTTGCTGTCTTCTTTTCTCAACGTTTTGGTCTGCACAGTCACTAATTAGCCTGGCAGGTAGACTGTGTTTGGGGAGGCGTACACCCGACCATGAGAGATCTGAAGGCTGTTGACATTAGCAGCTTGAAGTCTGCCTGCCTCCCAACGCAGCCGTGGATGAAATGAAAATGAAAGAAAAGCATCCCACAGGAGTGCGAAGGGATTGAGTTTTTGTCACTTTTCATTTAGTTGTTTCTGAGACGCAATGCGCCCAAAAATGCATACACCAGTAACAGAGTAAAATCCAGCAAAGCTATAGGCTTTTACTTGGTTGTTTAGGTTTGAGCCTTTCCCCAATTTGGCACTGGCATATGCACACAGACACACATACACTCCCACACAGTGCTGACAGGCACTTATTCAATCAACAGAGACATTAACGTTGTAGGCACTAATCACAGCGCAAGACTTGAGAGCGTATGCACGCTAATTTCTTTGCATGCCAACAAAAGATGAACGTGGAAAATCCCACAGAGGAGGGAATAAGGGTGTAGACTCCCACTGAGCGTCAAAGAACAAGTCGAGTGTAAACAGGCCTCTTCGTAGGTCAGAGCTTGATTAGCCATGAAGAAGTCGTCCCCATAGAGTAGAGACACATTCTCCACCGGGCCTGCTCCTCCCAATAACTCATGTGGTTTCTGCAGTTTCTCCAGGATGCCCATGGTGGTCCTCAGGGAACACGATTGCTCATTGGGAGCTTTTTCTCTTAAAGGAACAATTCAACCTTTTGGGAAATTAGCTATAGATATGACAGAGCCATGTTAGCAGGTGCTTCTGTCTTACAGACATTGTTGCTAAGCTAGGCTACATTTACCTACCTACTTACTTAATTTACACATTATTGGACCTACAATCATAACTTTGAGATGTATTTTCTCGTCTGACTAGGGGTTATGGTAAGGTAAGTTATAACATGTCTTATTTCCCAAAAGGTTGAACTATTGCTTTGATGAAGGGGCCTGGCAACGCTATACAGACATGAGGTGTCAGCAAAGACGGCTGTCATAACATTCCCTGCGGAAGGGCATGTAAACGCATACACATACACCCAGGCACGCATTGTTGGAAAAGTGGATGCGAAACTGTCAGTCGGAAGCTTCGCCACAGCAGATCCAGTTAATGAGTGTCAACAAAGAAAAACTCTGCTATAGATTTCCGCAGTAGGCTACACAAAAAGAAATGACAAGGGTTTTCCTATTGCACTTGTAAGTCTGGTTCGAACTGTGCACATTATTATTTGAAATGCACATTATTGATCAAAGGGCAATCTAATGTGTCTGAATGCTCTAAGATGAAATCGGTGGACTTAGCTATAGCCTTAGAACCACAAGTGTGAACCTTTTATTGATGCTTTATGAGCATTACATTGTAGTCCCTAGTCAAACATTCCATGGCCTCACGTACACAATCTGTTTTTGATGCTTTGCTCATTGATGTATCTTCACTAGTTGTTATAGTGAGTAAAACATTTTTATAAAACTGTCATAGTAACAATATGTAGTAGTATATCCAGCAAAGGGTCTTTACTGACTTATGTTTTACTATTTGTTATTTAGATTTTGTTTTGTTCTCATATGGTTTTACATGCTCACTTACCAAGAAACAAACAAATGCTCAACTACTGGTTGTCTCAAGTCAGTTACTAATCTTTTTTTGCTCCAATTCCAATTGTTATATATATATGCATCATTTTATTATTAGATTATTTAGTTGTAATTAAATTGTAGGAACTTTAAGACTGGACAATATCTACAGACTTCAAATGACACTATAGTAATCTGTTAGTTCCTGGATGTAAAAAGGATGTAACCAGGGTTTGAGTTATAATCTGAGTTTTGTGGGGGTCTCTAACGTTAGTGGCAGAGATAAATAAATAATAGCTTAACCGGTGCACTGTATTGGCGACCCCACAGATGTATGACTTTACTGCGTTCATGGGAGCTCAGACTCCTCCTTATGGAAGCTCAGCTCCCACTGGTTCCCACATAACTCGAACCCTGGATGTAACTTTTTAAATAATACACTTTGCCTGGCTGGTCTAGAATTACCTTAGGCTATATAATGTAGGGCAGTGACAGCGAGTCTAATGGCACTTATGCCACTGAGAATTCATTTGAAGTCGGAACGGCTTCGGAGGTCCACAATGCCGATGGTGGGGATTTTACAGTGGCCCAGAGAGACCAGCGCACAGCAACTTAAGAAAACTTCTGTGCTTGTGTGTGATTTCAGAATATGATAATTAGACTAAATTGTTATTGAATATGTATAGACTTGGGAATAGTATTCTGAATAGATTAATTATTTTATATTGTATATCGATTGTAAATCTGTTTATATGATTAATCGAATCCGTTGCCACTGATGACCCTTTATTTAATAGTAGTTGCGCCCTGGCGTCTTCATGTTTTAACATAAGCGAGCAATAAAAGAAAATACATTTATGAGTCAGATTTTTCACAAAGATGTAAACGTTAAGACCTTTACAGGGGTTCGTTTAAAAGTGTTTTGTTGTTATTTCCCTCCTAACTTCTAATTTATTGTATTGATGTCTTTGTGGGTGGTCAAGGTGAGCAACCCTTTCACATTTATATTGATCACAACTCTATGTTAATAATTTTTACCCTAATGAGGTGTACTGATGCACAGCATAAACACTAGCGTCCCTTACTGAATTTGAAATTATATCCTGGAGAACAAGAAAGCTTCTATCCAACAATGCTGCAACCAGACATAATGGCAGTGTTTGTGCTGTCTTTAGTTGACGTTAACCTTATTCATTTTTGAATGCATGTAATCAGGTGTTTAATTATCTATCATTAAAACTAAATAATCCATACAGAGACGGGAAAGGTTTGGAATTGAACTGATCTTGCCAGGGCGGAGCGGGCTTTGATGGCCATGTAGCTCTGCACTCTGAGCAGGATTAATTGGACTTCGTCCTATTCCTGGGGAAAATCCATTTGATCCGAATAACCTGTGTGTGTTTGCATTTTGGACTCTGTTAACAAGACGGGTTAGGCCCAGCTGTGTCCTGCTGACCCTCATAGACACACCACACTGGCATACGGTGCCCTTTTGTATGTCACCTCCGGCAACAGGAAATAAGCCTCATAACTAATTGCCACTGGAATTATTAGTTAATGTATCATAACGTTTCAAATACGTGTTGCATTTTCAGTAGGCTCCTTGGTTACGCAATGGCACCCATTGCCCTCGGAGCCCCTACAGATAAAAAAACTACATTACAGAAAGACTATCCCGGCTTTCCCACTATAGGGGTCTCTATTTGGGTCTCTTATGTACAATAAGGTGAGATGTTTTTCTTTCGGGCACAGTAGAAGCAATACATCACAGCCATGCTCCTGGAAAGTGCCGTGCCCTGCTGTTAGCACCAGCCTATTTAGGGCCTTGTGGTCCCGCTTCGTGCTGCTCCCAAACCAGACAGTGATGTTACCCGTCATGACGTTCTGGATGGTGCATGAGTACAAATTCATTAGTAGGCTGTGGGGATACTCAAAATGTCTTGAGGTGTCTCAGGTGTAACAGTTTCTGTCTATGTTTAGTGACCAGGTCAGAGTGTCTGTGGTGTGTACCCCAAGGTTGTCCAGGACCCCCTCCAGGGACCCGTTAATGTTGAGGGGGCTGTAGATCATGTCCTGCTTCCTCCCAAAGTCCACTATCAACTCCTCGGTCTTGCTGACATTCAAGAGGAGGTTGTTCTCCTGACACCAGTGGGTCATGCGTTCCACCTCCTCGAGGTAGGCCATCTCATTGTTGTTAGAGATCCGGCCCACCACAGCTGTGCCATCAGCAAACTTAACTATGGAGTTTGAGCTGATGGCGGCAACGCAGTCCTGCGTGTACAGGGTGCACAGCAGGGGGCTTCAAAAACAACAAATAATTAACCTGGATTCCAGAGAAAGAAAACAGGAAGCTGATTTATTAACTTGTTTTTGAGAGTCTTATTTGCGTTGACATTTTTATACAGCCAAAACACCTGATGGGAGTGCTCTTGGTAACTGTCACACTATCACGGCGCTATGACCAGAGATGACCTTACTCCTCTCTCTGTCCCAGCCTGAACCCGTACAGCTATGACGAGAGCTGCGTGTCTAGCAGCGTGGACCACCTGCCACTGGCCGCCTTGCCCCTTCTCGCCATAGCCTCACCCCAATACCAGGATGCTGTAGCTACCGTCATAGCCCGTGCCAACCAAGTGTACCATGGCTTCCCACTGTCTGAGGATGGCCAGGGCTTCGCTGGCCAGGTAGGCTCCTCCCCCACAGCTGTGTGTGTGTGTGTGTGTGCGTGTGTGCGTGCGCGCGCAAATCAGACTGCAAGGTTGACTCACAGCAGATGAGTCATGCAGTATAAAGTGATGGAGAGGAGGAGAAGAGGCCTCCAATCTCACATTCCAAATCCAATAATGGACTGCAGTCACTTCACAGATTTTTGGAGGATGTGAAGATTGAGTTAAGAGTGGGCTTTATTGTGAGTCTTGGTTTAAGGACTTCAGTTCCCAGGAGTCTCAGTTCTCCATTGTGTATTTAGTCCCATAAACTCCTACATGCTTGGAGATACATGAGCCCCTGGCTGCAACATGGAGTCTAATTGGAGTTGGGGCCCCACAAAGAGACGTCTTACACGGATACTAGGGTTGTTGCCACCACTTTACCTACAAATAATTTAGTAATTATCAGTTTGACTTCACGTTTAGATTCCCATTGTGTGTCTGATCAGCCCAAATCATCCTGCTGTTGCGGTTTGCGTACATTGATTCAATGGAGCAAGAGAGTGGAAGGTCTGTAAATGTTTTTGTGTGTGTGTTATTTTTCCATGCAAGTGTGTTTGTGTGTTTTTTTCATGAGCAGGTGTACCTGATGGGTGACTGCGTGGGAGGTGTTTTTTTGTTTTGACGCTCTGTGTTCCAGCAGCCACCAGAGACACAGTAGCCGCAGCAACAGCAGTGTCAATAACAGTACCGAGAGCCTGAAGGTAGGAGCTCCAATCACCATCACAACAGCCGTCCCTCCCTACCAGTGTCCTATACCCTCTTCTGGCAGCATATTCACTTTCCTCCCAGTGTCCTATACTGTGTCCTCCCTTGTAGTTAAGCTGTCCCTACTAAAATCAATTTTGTAATTTACTGAATTTATTTTCTTTTACATGGATCAGAATTAATCTTTGTTGATAGAGCTGTTTTTCTTTCCCACAGAGAAACACGAGCTGAATCTCTCCGCTCATAGTTTTTGCCTAATCAGCCACTGATGTTTAACAGTGTGTGTGTTTGTGTGTTTCCCCCATGCTCTCCCCTTCCCACACAGGACATCTCCGCCTCCAGCGAGGGGCACACCCCGGCCAGACAGCCCCTTAGCCGCAAACAGAGTGACTCGTACGACGGAGACTCGTCCTCTGGCCAGCACAACAGCTTCTTCTCCAGGTGAAAGGAGAGCAACCTAACACACTCACGCATAAACTCACACACAGATAAGTAGAAATGAAGGGCAGAATAGATTATATTATTATTCATTGTAATATAATTATTCAGTGCGATTGCTGTGTTCACAAATGCCCAAACACACCGACTTGGGGCGGTGGGGGGGGGGGGGGGGGGGGACGCTCCAGGTTTTGAAACAAAAGCTCCAAATGAGCTCGGTATGAAAGTACCCTCAATTTCCATAATTTATTGAAGGAAAGGTTGAATATTGCATATGATCAGGGCACGCTATCCGCATTGGAGAGACAAAAACAATGAAAATAGCAGTGCTGTCGATACAGCTTTACTTTGATACAATATACAGTGAATAATGGGGCCAATTTATCCCTGATTAGTGAGCTCTAGCTCCGAGGCCTTGATGGGGTTGCCCAGATAAACATCTCTGGACCGTGTCCAGGTTATCATGGAATGTGTCATACTGTTCTCTCTTGCTTTTCGTCAATGTTTCCTTCACCACGACCCCGTCAGCCTGCTCGCCGAGCTGTCTGCTCGGAGCTAAAAATAGCCTGTTTGTCCCTGTGCCAGCGTGCATGGAAGAATGAGTAGTGCAGGTGAATACAGCCGAAGTGTGGGACTTTCTGCTGCAGGGCTCCAGACTCACATTTTACACTGGTGGCAGTGCTGTGGTTGTGGTATTTTATATGAAATCAATGTAAAGACATTTTTGAAACGGTAATAAGGCAATACTATACTGCGCGAGAGACAGAGACAGAAATGCTGCAAAAATGTGAAAAAAATACAAAAAAACACCAACGTCCAATCAAGTGGCAGAACTGCCACCAATAATGTTTTTTTTGTGACATTTGCCACCAAATTTGAGGCAGTCTGGAGTCCTGTTCTGCTGCCATGATGACCCTCTCAGAGTGACCAGTATTCCCATTCCAAATCACACGCTGCAATGAGGCTAACAAAATAACTGCTTTGTCTGCTCCCTCTGGAAAATCTGAATCCGATGCGTTAATTCCAGTCGGTATCCATGGTGAAGCACCTCTTCCCCTTGCTTGCAATTCTCCTCATTAGACCCCCAGACAACTGGAAAGAGTTGACCCTGTCCCTGTCCATCAGCCCTTTGGCCCCGCTCCGCCCCATGTGGATAACCCCAGTCAAAGCCAGGGCAGCGAGCCCCTTATTAAAGTTCTGCATTCCAGGCTTCACCTCACTCATCAGGGTGCTCCCCTTGGGAAGGCTGCCTATCTGGGCTTCAACATCTTCGACAGGAGCCTTACACCCAAGTCTCTATGCACATAGACCAGACTGGGATTCCAAAGGGTCAAACGCTAACCCCCATAGCCTTTTCTTAGCCTACCTAAAAGAGATTGCCTCCGGTAGACTATTGAGCGTGCTATTGTCTTTTTGTCTCTAACTCTCCCTGTCTCCCTCTCTCTCTCTCTCTCTCTCTATCTATCTCTCTGTCTCTCTCTCTCTAGCTCTCTCTCTCTCTCTTTCTCTGTCTTTGTCCTAGCTTGACAGGTACACAGCCTGTGGCGTTCTCAGCACCCTAATTAGTTGATGGATAGACAGTCAGGAGAGTGAGAGGCCGCGAAGCAGCGGGAAGGATGGAGGCAAAAGCAAGAGGAGGCAATCAAAGGCCGATCGACTTCACCTTCAAGATGGCTGCCCGTAGTAATTCCCTTCCCTATTCTCTAAGCCTGCTCTACTGATCAAACAGCTTTAAGCCCCGTGCAGCTCCAGGCGGCTCTGGCCCTGCTAAATGTGAAGAGCTCTTCAGGCCCTGTCACAAGGGCCAACAATGACCCCAGTACCCTCACTCAGCAGAAGCAGCAGCAACACATGACATCACACATGCATATCCTGTTTAACTAGCCTTTAGAGCTGAGGTGTCCAAATAATAATATTAGTAATAATAATTGATTGCATTTGATATAGCAGGGCTCCAGACTGCCATCAGTTTGGTGGCAAATGTGAGTCTGGAGCACAGTACAGTGCTTATCTAGACACCTCAAGCGTTTTACACTGTAAGGGTGCGACTCACAGTTTGGTTGCCAATGTGTTGCACCCACCTGAGTTTACCACACTCTGTGTCCTAAAGATTAGAATGTCCTATAGATTCGAATTTATTAGAATTGTATAAATAACGCATTGTTACAAATTAATAGCTGCTCATTTAATCTATTAATTTCTTAGTTTTTTAAATTTTGTTAAGGACCATTAGTAATACTTTTTTTTGCGTTTAATAACAACAATATTGTGCCCTTAAAGTATTGATACTGTAAATTATATTTTAAAGTTCTTATTCTATTTTCTTCTGTTACTGCAGTGCTATTTCGTAGATATAGTGTATAATGCATTATGTACGTGCCCTAACCATGTATGTCAGTGGTCGTCCCCAGTCTTATGAAAGACGGTGTCGAGGTGTGTCCAGGCGTTAACATCACACTGATGTTGAACCCAGGCCGCTTTGATTTTGAGGTGGTCTATTGTTTTCTGCTGGGCTGCCCTCTGGGACTGGTGCTGGCCATGAGGCGAACTGTTCTTCCCTCTGTTCAAGGTAGTTCTAACTGGCTGCACCCTCAAAGGCTAGTTAACACAGTGCTTCATCTGTTTCCGCCCTAACATACTATAATAATAAAAATGATAATTCATTTTATTTAATTTTTAGCGCTTTTCTCGAGACTCAAAGCGCTTTACACAAATTGGTTGCCAATTAATTACACAGAACGAACAACGAATGGACCAACAGCTATCAAACACAACAATCAGTCTATGTTTATTTTCAAATACTGAGAGACAAATGAAAGCTGTAACTAATGTCCCTCTGTATTTTTTTATTTTGTATTTGGTATTTATTTTGTATTATGGTATTTTATTATGTTTGTCCCTCAGTGAACCAGCTCCGTCCAACCTGCTCTCAGATCTTTAACCTGTTCTACCCGTCGGACCCCTCTGCGTCCAGACTGGAGCCCCTGCTGCAGCCCCTCTTCTACAGACTACCGCCCTTTGCTGTTCCCCGCTACCAGCGCTACCCGCTAGGCGACGGGCGCTCCAACCTCATAGGTGAGTGGGCAACTTGACGCAAGAAAGGTTGAGAAATATACAGTGGAATTTTCTAATCTGTACAGTTCATTATTTGTTATCATTTTATTGCTGTATTTAATAACCTTGTTTTTGTTTTGTATTTTAAACCTTTCGTGCAATTTATTCGCGTGACCCTGACTCATGCCAGGAGAGTAAATTATAAATAAAAACACACAAACTCAAACACACACATATTTTTGCACATTTCTGTATTAGTTACTTTATAAGGATGGGGAAGAATGTCACTCTGGAGCCTTTTGCTAGAGGGTAATTATAATTCCTTCTCCGGTGTGGCACCTTCTACCTGTTCATATGTGTGTAAGAGAGAGATTAAGAAAGAAACCGAGAGAGATAGCGAGAAAGAGACAGAGAGAGAGAGAGAGAGAGTGGGGGAGAGAAAAATGTATGTGCTAGATGTAGCAGCACTACAATACCACAGGGAGACAGAAAGGTAGAGGGGAGTCTGACGAAATTGTAGGCTTTTCCATTCTTTAACGAGGAGCTGATTTATTTAAAGACTGTTTTCAGCCTCCTTTTGGGACGTGGGGACTTGGCTTAATGGTGGTTGTGACGCACAATCTTCCCTGGTGTTTTTTGTCGCTCCTTACCTGCCTCAGACAGAAACTAGGACGAGCGCTGCACGCCGTCTGGTGCTCGCATCATCCAACGTCCAGCCTGGATTAATAGATAAGGCGGCATGGCTCATTAGAGAAAAGCACCCATATCAACTCTGAAATCACTAACAGGAGATAGAGAGAATCTAGAATGCTTGTAATTCCATCTTTTAGTTGGCTTACAACCAATGAAAGATAGACATATCTGAAAAACATATACTCATTTATGTTTTCTCCCTGTAAACTACCAGGGAAGTCTATTTATCTATAGTCTAATTCAGTAGGCGTTATATTGGCTGAATCCAGATGTCGGGTTCTGTTAGTGGGCTGTAGGGCGGGGGTTTGTGTTTCAGGGCGAAAGAAGAGTCATCGTCAGCTCTCAGCCATTACGGCTTTATTGGTTTTTAATTAAGACTCTAAATCTCTGCTCTACTGATCCGGCTAAGATGCTCGTATATATTTGTATGAAATAGAAAATTCCGGAACGGCTCTTTCGCAGAAACACACGCGCGCACACAAACACACACACGCACAAATCTCCCCCCCCCCCACACACACACACACTGAAGTACATTCTGCAGAAAACATTTCATTTTCTTGGGCTTGAAAACGCGATTATTAGATATTAGCAAAGCATGGAATCGAATCATGTTCCTTTGGGTATGTTGGCTGCACCACAAATACATATCCACTCTCTAGCTTTCATTTTGATGAATGATTTTAATACGGAGACAATAAGACCCCATATTCCCTCTGGTTACTGACACAATCTATGGGCAGATGAGAAATATAATAATTGCCAACCATCCAGAGTAATAGTCATACAGTATGTTTAAAAAACTCACAGTTGTGAGGGCCTGCAGTAGAAATGATCAAATGTTGTGTGTCAAATGTCTCCCTAGAGCTCCTTTCTCGTGTGCAGCAGCCGCCTTGGTTAGGCCTCCTTTGAAGTCTCTTTGTGCAGGAGAAATCCTTCAAGGACACCACACAATCATGCCTCTTCAGTGTACTGAACGTCTCCACCATCCCTTCCACCACCTTTTCACGGCTTGGGCCGTTTCATTCGCCGCAGACCCCTGGTCTATTCCTCTAGTCTGTTTTAATACTGCCCATACAGATGGCACGGTTTTGATACTGGCTCCCCGGCCACTGAGTGCCGCTACCGTCACTTGTGTTATGAGAGGCACTGGTCATTACTACACGCTGAGAATTTGAGAGGGATGCACTTCCTCACTTCCTCGCAATAGTTATCTCTCCTGTCTCAATTGTTATGCACTATCCCCACTTCTGCGTAGGCTACCCTCACCATTTGTTTTCCACTCTCCTAACATATTTATTCACCCTTCTGTTCTCTTTAAGCACATAGCCTTAAAGATGGCTACGTCTGTGTGTTGGCCTGTGTGTGCGTTAGTAACTGTCTGGGGAGAAGACGTCACAGCCCTTTTCTCCCGTTTCCCTGCCCTCCGAGCACTCTCTCTGTGTGTCTGTGCTCAGTGTGCTGTGAAAGACAAAGTCCCTGCTAACGCCTTCAGAGTGACAGTGCATGAAGGCTCCGTACAGAGGAGAAGGAGCAGAGCTCATTAAAGATAGCAGCTTGTGTGAACCGGACTAGGAAATATCGTATTGTATGCCATGTATCTTACGTGGCAGTTCACCCTCTTGCTCACATAGAATGTGTCAGGCTCCTGGTTTGATTCACTGATAAAGCCAGGGAAAGGGTGTAATAAATATTTCTTTAGCGCCCTTTCCCACCTACCTCGTTAGGTCCTAACTTTCAGATTTTTCAGTTTGATCGAACCAAAACGACAGGTGTGAAACTTTCCCTGGACCTCTGTCCGAACCGAACAGCTGAGCCTTGGTCTGATGAAAAGGGGTGGTCTCGGTCCGCATCAAACTTAACCATGGTTCAGTTAGTTTCTAGTGTGAAACCTTTTTTTGGGTGGTATGGACTTTAGGACGATTTACAGGAAGTTCCGGTCCTTTCCCGCTGCTGACGATACAATCTTTGTACAATGAGGACTTCATTTAGCAAATTTTAACTAGCCTTGAGTATTGCACTTGAAGTTGGTGCTGCTGATAGTAATGCCAAAATAATAATATTATAGATTAGTGGCTATGATATGAATTTGTTAATACATTTTAAATTAACCTCCACCAAATTGACATCACTTTCTTGTGTGAAAAGGCCCTTAGAGAGCTTTATTTGCTGTTGAAATGTTATGCACAATCACACGCCCACAGAAACACACACGCATGGCACACTGTTGATTTCATACACTGCTGAAAGGAATTAGTGTAATTGGATTCCCCCTCACGCTGACCAGACTGGTCTTCAATCAGTATTCTGCAGGGAGTGCCAGCGGCTCACAGACCAGGAGGACCAAAAAAGCATTGGGGGGAGGGGGGCTCCCGTGCCTTGAATAAACCCCACTGCAATAGGTTACTGCACCGCAATGGAAAATGTCCAAAACATCTTGCATAACCACGTCAACCACTACAGAGCCGAAGATTCAGAATGCCTGATTTTACTTTCACACGAATCCACGCGGTTGCGCACACCCACGCACGTTGGCATGTAGCGACAAAATCCAGGGCGAGAGTAATGCCGGTAATTCTAGTGTTTATAGTCTGAGTCACAGTCATGTAAATACAGACAAGCCCATCCAAACAAACAATCGGCCCACACATCCACTCCTCCTGGAAAGAACTGCAGCCGGCCGGAGAATGGGTCAGGAATACGGGATGGGAGTCTTTCATTATGTGACCTGCTCAGCATGCCTCGAAGCGCTGGCACACACACACACACACACACACACACACACACACACACACACACAACATCATCTCGGCTCCCTTCATCCGTGCTACTTGAAGCTGTCCCTCCGTGTGGCTACTCTCCCTCTGCCCCTCATATAAAAACAGGCCGTAGTCCTCCAGTGGCCCCTGTCATAATGCCTCAGATGTGGGGGCACTCAGGAGTCAACTGGGTGTAGGTGTTGAGCAGGTAAGTGGATGGTAATGGAATCAAACTGGAGAGTTCAAACGAAAAGGGGACTTTTGACAAACGTGTAGGTAATGCACAGAGCACATTAAATGAATGCAGGCAGACCTGTTTGCATATACACATTGACACAGACCCTTATATCCTCAGTTGAATCAGCAGTGTGTTTAATGGAGCTCAGATCTTCTCAGTCAAAAAATAAAAATCTAAGGGATGGTAATGCCCCTTAATGGGATAGAGATTAGCTACGTATAGTATTTATGTGTGCGTGTCAATGTCAGGGTACACAAATAGTTTGGCTTGAAAAATGCTGCATGACTGTCTCCACTAACTCCCCCTCTCTGTCTTTTTCTGAGTATAACTGATGACAGTTGTTGAGGTTTTTACAGATGCTAATGATTCAGTTTCTCTGGCTTGGATACAATCTGAAAACATCAACGATGTGGATGTGCTGTGATTGGCCTCAAGGCATTCATTGCAATCAGCAGCACCCCTCTAATCAGGAATGAACCCAGAAGCCGCTGTTGACATAAAACACAAGGAGTCACAGGTGGAACTAGAGGATCAACAGATTACAGGTGTTGGCAAAGTCTACATAGGAGTTAGTGGTGGAAAAAGAGTTCTGTCATTTACACACCTAAAATTATTTTTGTAAAACAAGTCTAAAACCGCAGTAGATGACTCATTTATCTGGAAGTCATACTGTGTACCTATCTGTTGCTCTCTCCCATGGGGCTCGAGCAGGGTTTGACATTAACGTCTTATTGCGCTGGGCTGGCAGTTGCTTGTCCCTCCCTGTAAGACTTTCAACATCGATGGGGTGTGCTACCACCAGGCTGTATGTCTGGGTGTCTCTGTAATGTTACATCCAAGCTGACAGGTTGCCTGTGGATATTCCCATGTTCTCATTACTACTGCAACTCCACAAGGCAAACCGAACCTTTTGCAATGGAGGTCAAGAGTGAAGCAGAATGCAAAAATCCTGTCAGAACAGGAGAGGTCAGGGGTTTTGAAATAATGTTGTGTATTCGTCCCCTCCAATGAGGTAAAAGGTGGAAAGGGCGTCGCCACTTAAGGGCCCCTCACATAGCCATGGCCCATTGACCATTGTGTGGCCTCCATTCATTAGCTGTCGACTGTAATGCCTCATCAAAAAAGGGCAAAGTTAATTAGCCTGCACTTTGTGTCGACAGCGCAAATGGAGATATGCCTACAGGGATTTAGAATGTCTATCAATCCAAGGATGTGGAAATGCCTGCGCCGAGCAGTCGTCTTTGGGTTCCCCCTTCAAACACAAAACCAGTCAATACTTCAGACATGGATGCATGTTGGGTTCTAATTAGACAGACTAACAGCATTGATTTACAAAGGATGTTCCCAGTCCACATGATTTCATTGGTTTCAGTTTCACCCTTCAATTTCCTCTGTTGCCCTTCCTCTTTTCCTTCTCTTCCTCTATTTTATATGTCCCCTTTTCTCATGCATTTGTCCTAAACTCTAAGGTTTATCCTCGCTCTGTCTGTATTTCTGTATTTTTTCTCAAGGCGATGGAATTAGCGGTCACCCTGACTTGTTTTTAGGGGGAGAAACGAGTCCTGGGGGTTTGGCAGCATAGCCCTCCCACGAGGCCCCAACAGGTGGACGAGGGTGCAGGGCCAGCGTGGCCCGTGTGGATAGTGAGATATCCGTCTGCTACAGGAGCTGGTTGGGCGGCACCATCGCCAACAGTGAGTGGGAGAAACTCTGAGAGAAAAAGAGCTCATTAGCTGGCTGGACAAAAGGGCAGATGGAGGCAATGCTTTGCAGGCTTATTTATTCAATTATTTCCCGAAACTAGACCCACTAAACTCCATGAGATCTTACTGCTCCTCTTCCCACATTTTCCCTTCAACTAGATGCTTCCTCCAGTTAAGTGTTCATTCCAGAGTGAAATCGGAAAAACAGTTGGATTTTTGTGTGTCCTTGAAATGTCTCTGACCTTTGTCTTTTGGGTTGCGTGTTATTCCTCACCTTACTGATGTTGGTGTTTTGGTGTTGTGGTTGTGTGTTCTTTGTAATGGTACATCCACGTGTGTGTATGTGTATAATGTTTGTTTGCCATTGATTTCAGTCTCCAGTACCTGGTGGGGCTCCAAGCGGCTAGACTATGCTTTGTATTACCAAGACGTGCATGCTGCCTTCTCCACTGTGGCCCTGCCACATCTCTTTCATGCGTCCTACTGGGAATCCACAGACGTAGCTGCATTTGTTCTCCTCCAGGTAGGCATGCCCCGGCGTACCACCCGTCCACCTTTCTCTCATCCTGTGGAGAGGCACATGCAACAGTACACTGAAGAAGAATGCTCTAGTTTTCTCTGACTAAATTGAGCACATCTAGCCTTAACTTGTTTTTCTTTTTTTTTGTATGGTCAGATTTCTCTGTGTTTTCGCTTCACTCTGTGTTCACCAGCTGACTAGTAAAGGTGAACATCTGTCAAGCACAGACTTAGGAAAACCAGTGCATTCTCTAGCGCCCCATTAAATCCCATTTGGACCAGTGACGGCCCTAAAGTGACTATCAAGTGACAGTTATAAAGGATATCTTCTTACTAGTCATACATAAAGCAGTTGTGCTTCAAATCTTCTCTTTAAGACCACCTACTTAGTAGTGGCGCCTCTTTAGACGATGGCCATATTGATTGGGTCAAAGATAGGCTTCTAACGTCAAGCTTTTCTCTAGTGGGGAGACGCAATTTTTATAGTGTCTGGTCCATAATTGATTATTCTGTGACCTCTAATTTGTCTCAATGTACTACCTCTTGACAAATGAGATTCAGAAGCAGCAGTGACGGAGTGTGCCTGAAGATAATGAAAGACCTGGGTTAATTTACTTTGAAGCGGGAGCTCGTCATGATGAATACTCAACCTCATTGTTAGAACTTTGCGTTGTTTGAAAGTATACGTTTGCGCCACTTTAGGTATGTGCATCAGGTGGTCAAGTGTATAGACTACTCACAACCACAGGCCGACTATAAGGACGAGATGAATGGACCAGTGAGTAAGAAGATTGAGATTGTGTGTGTGTCCATGCTTGTGTGTGTGTGTGTGTGTGTGTGTGTGTGTGTGTGTGTGTGTGTGTGTGTGTGTGTGTGTGTGTGTGTGTGTGTGTGTGTGTGTGTGTGGGTGTGTGTGTTTGTGGCAGCTCATGCAATGTGACAGTGTGAAGATTCAGGAAGCTGACCACTTGGACTCGGCCCCCTTCTCCCCATCTAGCCCACGGGAGAAATGGCTCCGCAGGAGAACACATGTCAAACTAAGGGTGAGGAAACTGTCATTACTTAGTCATTGAACATGAACTATGTTTCTCTTGTGAAACATTGTTTGCTGTAACATGTTGTTAAACAGTTCTTTACTTTGTATTTTAACTATATAGTCATTACTCTGGTTTTCACCTAGTGGGTATTCCGGCAAAGAGAATGATTATTAGAACTGAAGTGCTAAAAGAAAATTGTAGCTAACGTGTTATCGACCTAGTGAAGAAAATAATATCATCATCATCATCATCATCCTCATCATCATCTTCATCCTCATATCCGGAGTCGGGTCGCGGAGGTAACAGGTCCAGCAGGGCGTCCCAAACTTCCCTTTCCCGGGCCACATTAACCAGCTCTGACTGGGGGATTTCAAGGCATTCCCAGGCCAGTGTGGAGATATAATCCCTCCACCTGGTCCTAGGTCTGCCCCGCGGCCTCCGTCCAGCTGGACGTGCCTGGAACACCTCCCTAGGGAGGCGGCCAGGTGGCATCCTTGCTAGATGCCCGAACCACCTCAACTGGCTCCTTTCTACGCAAAGAAGCAGCGGCTCTACTCCGAGTCCCTCACGGATGACTGAACTTCTCACCCTATCCCTAAGGGAGATGCCAGCCACCCTCCGGAGGAAACTAATTTCCGCCGCTTGCATCCGCGATCTCGTTCTTTCGGTCATGACCCACCCTTCATGACCATAGGTGAGAGTAGGAACGAAGATAGACTGGTAGATTGAGAGATTTGCCTTCTGGCTCAGCTCTCTCTTCGTCACAATGGTGCGATAAAGCGACTGCAATACCGCTCCCGCTGCTCCGATTCTCCGGCCCATCTCTCGCTCCATTTTCCCCTCACTCGAGAACAAGACCCCGAGATACTTGAATTCCTTCACTTGGGGTAAAGACTCATTCCCTACTTGGAGTAAACAGTCCATCGGTTTCCTGCTGAGAACCATGGCCTCAAATTTGGAGGTGCTGATCCTCATCCCAGCCGCTTTATACTCGGCTGCAAACCGATCCAATGAGTGCTGGAGGTTGCAGACCGATGATGCCACCAGAACCACATCATCCGCTAAAAGCAGTGATGCAATCCTCAGCCCACCAACATGCAGCCCCCCTCCCCCGCGGCTACGCCTCGAGATCCTGTCCATGAATATCACAAACAGGATAGGTGACAAAGCGCAGCCTTGGAGGAGGCCAACCCTCACCTGAAACGAGTCCGACTTACTGCCGAGGACCGGGACACAGCTCTCGCTTTGGGAGTACAGAGATTGGATGGCCCTGAGTAGACACCCCCTCACCCCATACTCTCGCAGCACCTCCCACAGCATCTCCCGGGGAACCTGGTCATACGCCTTCTCCAAATCCACAAAACACGTATAGATCGGATAGGCATACTCCCAGGCCCCCTCAAAGATCCTCGCGAGGGTAAAAAGCTGGTCCGTTGTTCCACGACCAGGCCGGAAACCGCATTGTTCCTCCTCAATCCAAGGTTCGATTATCGGTCGGACCCTCCTTTCCAGCACCCTAGAGTATACTTTCCCGGGGAGGCTGAGTAATGTGATGCCTCCATAGTTGGCACACACTCTCCGGTCCCCCTTTTTGAACAGGGGAACCACCACCCCGGTCTGCCACTCCTTAGGTACTGTCCCCAACTTCCACGCAATGTTGATAAGACGTGTCATCCATGACAGTCCCTCAGCACCCAGAGCCTTCAGCATTTCTGGGCGGATCTCATCAACCCCTGGGGCTTTGCTGCTGTGGAGTTGTTTGACTACCTCAGTGACCTCCACCAGGGAGATTGAAGTTGATCCCCCATCATCCTCCAGCTCTGCCTCTACTATAGAGGGTGGAAAGAACGAAAAGAGAAGATGATACCCGGCCCGGAGGAAGCCCGGGGTCCCCTTCTGGAGCCAGGCCCAGGAGGAGGACCCACCAGCGAGCACCTGGTGGCCAGGCTTGCCACGGAGCCCGGCCGGGCATAGCCCGAAAAAGCAACGTGGATAACATAATCATTTTTGCTTCTCCGTCCCGTGGGCTCACCACCCGCGGGAAAAACCAAGGGGGTCGGGTGCGATGCCAGAAAGGTGGCAGTGAAGGCAGAGGTTTTCGACGGATCGGACCCGGGTGGCAGAGGCTGGCTTTGGGGACGTGGAACGTCATCTCTCTGGGAGGGAAGGAGCCGGAGCTTGTGTGGGAGGTGGAGCGCCACCAGTTGGATCTGGTGTGGCTTACCTCTGTGCACAGCCTCGGCTCTGGAACCTCACTCCTGGATAGGGGTTGGACTCTATTATTCTCCGGAGTTGCCCAGGGTGTGAGGCGTAAGGCGGGCGTGGGGATACTCACAAGTCCCCGGCTAAGTGCCTCTATGTTGGAGTTTACCCCAGTGGACGAGAGGGTCGCCTCCCTATGCCTGCAAGTCATGGAGGGGATGACTCTGACTGTTGTCTGTGCTTATGCACCAAACAGCAGTTCGGAGTATTCGGCCTTTTTGGAGACCCTGGATGGAGCCTTGCATGGGGCTCCTGAGGGGGACTCCGTAGTCCTGCCCGGGGACTTCAACGCACATGTGGGCAATGATGGAGACACTTGGAGGGGCATGATTGGGAGGAACGGCCTCCCTGATCTGAACCCGAGTGGTGGCTTGTTATTGGACGTCTGTGCTAGTCATGGATTGGCCATAACAAACACCATGTTCAAACATAAAGATGCTCATAAGTGTACATGGCACCAGAGCACCATAGGCAGAAAGTCGATGATCGAGTTTGTTATCGTGTCATCGGACCTGAGGCCATATGTCTTGGACACTCGGGTGAAGAGCGGGGCAGAGCTTTCATCTGATCACCCTCTGGTGGTGAGTTGGGTTAGGTGGCAGGGGAAGCCTCTGGACAGACCTGGTAAGCCCAAACGTGTAGTGCGGGTGAACTGGGAACGTCTGGAGGAGTCCCCGGTCCGGGAGGCCTTCAACTCACACCTCCGGCGAGGCTTCTCAGGCATCCCTGTGGAGGCTGGGGGCATTGAACCAGAGTGGGCGATGTTCAAAGCCTCCATTGCTAAAGCTGCGTCTGAGAGCTGTGGTCTCAAGATCTTAGGTGCCTCAAGGGGCGGTAACCCTCGAACATCCTGGTGGACACCAGTGGTCAGGGAAGCCGTCCGATTGAAGAAGGAGGCCTTCCGGGACATGCTATCCCGGGAGACTCCGGAGGCAGTTGCAAGGTACCGACAGGCACGAAGGACTGCAGCCTCGGCCGTGGCAGAGGCAAAGCAGCCGGTGTGGGAGGAGTTCGGAGAAGCCATGCAGAGGACTTTCGGTCGGCACCAATGCAGTTCTGGAAGACCGTCCGACACCTCAAGAGGGGAAAGCAGGGAACCATCCAAGCTGTATACTGTAAGGATGGGACGCTGTTGAGCTCAACTGACAAGGTGATTGGGAGGTGGAAGAAACATTTTGAGGAACTCCTGAACCCGACAAATAAAATTATACTGTATGTTTTTATGATTAAATATTACTCTGATCAGCTCATATATTCTGCAAGCTCCATCATTTAAACTCACTTAGAGACATAGTGGCAGCAGCACACACATGCGTATATAAATGTTTGTGTCATTTGCACACACAAAGCGAAAATACTCACCAAAGCTGCGAGACAAATCTATTTTCTGCCTTTCACCGTGTCCCTGGCACTGGAAAGACTATCAATCTAAAAATACCACTGAATGTCTATCAAGCTCATGTGTAGTTTTTTGCAATCTGTATGTGGGAGCCTGCCTACCGTATTTCTTAAAATGCAACTGCAATTTCATGTTGGATCTTTGAGACAAGAAAAACTAAATTGCTCAATCGAGTGCTCCGCGAGAAAACGTACTGCGACAAACAAAGTTGGCAGTCTATTGAGAGCCCTCCATTTATGTGTAAGGTTTCATAGGTAAATGTCCACTGAGCTTTTCATTGCGTTATATATAGCGTGCTTATACAAAATGACATTTCTATGTGTGAATCCCAACAATACAATGGGATGGGTATTTCTTTATGCCATGTATGCTGTGGCTTTTTCCAACTCGGGTGTGGGGTATGTATCTGCTGAAGTACCCTAAGGAACAGCAGTAGAGTAGCCCTAACAGGAGTATGATTGCTGGAGCTCTGCTGCTGAGACTCCTGCTGCTGAGTGTGAACAGCCGGCTCATCCACTAGACACTGATGCCATTCAGCATGGCCGGGCATCTATGTCAGCTATCTCTCTACCGGCGAGGGGTTGGTTGTCACTGATGGAGTGGAGCAGCTGCTGTACTGCTGTTTCCTCAAATGCTACCGCTGTGACTATCTTGGTAGCCCTCTCTCTCTGTGTTTGTGTGTACAAATAAATTGATAACAATATATTTATTCTATTTTAGAATAGCCAATCAAGCGTAGTGATCTGCTGTAAATTGGACTCCAACTTTCCCACAGTGGCAGGCAGGGATGCAGACATATCATGTGCCTGTATTTGTGTGTGCATGTTTTTGGGGGATTTTTGGGTACTGAATGTGTATGATTTCCTTAGTGTGTGTGTGTGTGTGTGTGTGTGTGTTGCTGTGTCTGCACACTGAGCTGCCATTGTGGATGTTTGGCCTGGTGCTGCTAACTATGATTAATTATTGACAAACTTGGTCAATATGCAAATAGCATAACGCCTGGAAATGTTTCTCTGCTTCATTAGATGACAGATTCTCTAAATTAGGTTCATAAGGCAGGGTGGCAGCAGTCTTTATGCTCTCTGTGTATATATAATGTATCTCTTTGTTGGTTTGGTTTATCAACAAGACAAACAGAGCTGGCTGTTGTGCAATACTATACAATAGAGTCTATATCATGACAATGGAATTAGATTACCTGCACCCTAATGAAAAATAATGAGAAAGTTGTGTATTACCTCTGTGGGAATATGTTTTTTTCCTTCCAATGTTTCATACAAACAGGATTGAGTTGGAGACCCAAATCTGCCACTGCTTTAATTTCCCATTAAAATTCCACCAGCTCAGCATGGAGGGAATTCTGTCTGCTTCTGACTCATTGGGAAATGTTTACCCTGCTCAGTAAAATGGGGATATGCTGAGCATCACTGAGACTTGTTATGGAGATTTGAAAGCCTCTTAATGGAAGGCTCTGTTGTGCATGCTTCACAACCTCCTTTGACACGGGTCAGAGTTTTGAAAAATCACGTCAAAACAGTGAGAAATAGGGCTGTTTGTCATCCCTCCTCTGACATCCCCTTTCTTCGCTTCAAACTGCACCATTCCATTGACGACAGTAATGAAATAAATGCGATGGACAGAGGCCAGTACCAAGTGACAGGGATCTGTCCCTTTTTGTGTTTTACGCAGAACGTGACCGGCAACCACCGTGTGAATGACGTCATTGCCACGGAGGACGGGCCTCAGACTCTGGTTGGTCGGTTCATGTTGGTTGGTTCACCTTGGACATGGTGACTCTGACTGGCGAAAAGGTGACTTCCTCAGGTCACCAATGACTATTGAATAAACTAAAGGTTTGCTGTTCATGTCAGATTATAACTACCACTGTATGTTCCACAAAAGAGAAGGAATGTACATTGTGAGACTGAAGTTGTGACCTTTACCCACTGGGGTCTCAGGTGGACATCTATCTGATGAGCCAACCCCAGTCTGGACACAGAGGTGACTAACAGCAGTGGCCGCGTCTCCTACACAATTCCCTAGAGCAAAAAGCTGGTCCTGGGAGTCTACCCGATAAAAATGTTGGTCAGGTGAGCTGCAACACTTATTCCTGTCCCCTGCCAAAAGATTATGGTTAAGCAGTATAGATAAAGCATTATAATTTGTAAAATATAGGCTGTTATTTGCAGGAACCTCTGCTTGCCGGTAAATTAAATTAGCTCCCGTAGTTGACATAGTAATGTGTTGTTATTGTAGCTCGTCATGCACCCGTAGCGTCCAGAGTTAAAGTAAGGCCTGACAGTGCAGCTGCTCTAGGCTACCCACCATGGTTTACATAAAGTTCTCTCTATCTTTCCCTACAATCACCCATCTCTTCCTCTGCTTTTTTCTCTCTCCTTCTCTTGCTCTCTCTCTCTCTCTCTCTCTCTTTCTCCTCTCTCTGTTCTTTGTTGCCCCAGGGGTGATCAGACAAGTGCTGAGGCCTAACTCACAGTGCTGCAACAGGGGATGGAGTGAGTGTGTGCTGTTCAGTATTGATGGCTCTTTTGCTGCCAGCGTTTTCATCATAGGTAGTGACCCCAAGGTCCGCCTTGGAGCAGCTGACATGGTTAGGTGAGATAGCTGTCTTTGACTGTGACTGTTTGCATATGTGTGTTTGTTAGTTAGGTAGTGTGTGTGTGTGTGTGTGTGTGTGTGTGTGTGTGTGTGTGTGTGTGTGTGTGTGTGTGTGTGTGTGTCTTAACGACAAGCGATAAATTCTTGTTTTATTTGTTTACTAATTTGTACAATTCATTGTATTATTTTTTTTCCAGATTACTGTAATTTATATAAGGGAAACTGATCCGCTGAAACAATGCAAGTCTGATTGAAGTCCCTGTGTCCAGACACTGGCAAGACCTGGGCTGCTTGATCATCTACATCACTGGCCGTCCTGACATGCAGAAGCAGCGCGTGGTGTCCTGGCTCTCCCAGCACAACTTCCCCCAGGGCATGATCTTCTTCTCCGAAGGCCTGGTCCACGACCCCCTGCGCCAGAAGACTATCTTCCTCAGGAAGCTAGTACAGTAGGTAATAGGAAATAAGAATAATATCAGAGGCATAGGTACTAAGTATTTATATATAATACCAACCTCTAATTAATGTAAACCAAGTTTAGCTCTGGTGTGAGCAGCTCAGAGAAACCTTACTGAAATCAGTGACCTTTACTGAAAGTCACTGTCAATGAGCCAAAATGGTTAGCAGGCCATTTATTGATTGCTGAAAAATGCTTTATAAATTCTGACAGAGTGTTTGTATAAGCCATTACCGTCCCTCTTCATACTTCATAACTCTACGTTTCACTCTCAAACACACCCACTCACTTCACACGTACCGGTCTTGACTCAGCACTAGGAAGTGTAACCTCAGTTTGAACGGCGTGAAAGTGCCAGACTGATCAGCAAGAGCTTTGTTCCCCTCTCTCCTCTTCTTCAGTGTCACATTAAGATCAACTCAGCCTATGACTCCATGAAGGATCTCTCTGTGTACAACATGCTGTGTCTCAGCCCTGCACAGATTTATATTGTG
The DNA here is from genome assembly GCA_026901105.3 of Galaxias olidus. NCBI lineage: Eukaryota > Metazoa > Chordata > Actinopteri > Galaxiiformes > Galaxiidae > Galaxias > Galaxias olidus. The sequence continues at coordinate 158,388 of JAPMUY010003852.1, forward strand.
GGCAGGCCTTCCAAGAAGTACCAGAATCAGTGCCAGGAACCTGAGCCGTTCTTTTGGCTGTTTCTCCATTAAGCTAATGGCAATTCATCTCTTTGAGACCCTGTATCGATCTCTTTATGTGTGTATTCTTTGTGTGTATTTTAGTCGGGTCATCTTTATAAATATTTCTTATATCTATGAATCTTAAAGTCCCTCTCTGTCAGTGTCTCTCTGCCCGGCCCCAGTTACTGAGTGAGGGCTATGCGTTACACCTCTCCTCCCTCCAGTTTGGCTGTAGAGCCAGACCTAAGAAGACCTCCTCAGTGCGCATGGTCCTTAGGAAAGGCTCATTCGGACTATCGGCCAACCCTGACTTCCTGTGCAAGAGGACCCTTCTGCATCTCACCATGTCCGTTCAGCAACCCGACCCTCCTTGCACTCCCAATCCCAAACCAGAGCCAGCCCGAGTCGTACAAGGCCGACGACCATGAAGACACCACTCCCTGACGGCAGGAGAAAGAGAGAGAGACACAGGAAGAGGGGAAGAAGGAGGAGCTTCAGTATACAAGGCCAAGGTGAGAACTTTCACTAACCAGGAAAGCAGATATAGTGCATCCGGAAAGTATTCATACCCCTTCACTTTTTCCACATTTTATTATGTTACAGCCTAATTCCAAAATGGATCAAATAAAAAAAATTTCTCAACATTCTATACACAATACCGCATAATGACAAAGTGACAAAAGTTTATTTTGATTTTTTGCAAATAAAAAAATTAAATATCACATGTACATAAGCATTCACACCCTTTACTCAATACATTGTTGAAGCACCTCTGGCAGCAATTACAGCAGGAAAAGGGATGCACCTGAGCTAAATTTTGAGTGTCACAGCAAAGGGTGTGAATACTTATGTACATGTGATATTTTTTTATTTTTTTTTTATACATTTGCAAAAAATTCCCAAAAACTTTTTTCGCTTTGTCATTATGCTGTATTGTATGTAGAATGTTGAGAACAATTTTTTATTTAATCAATTTTGGAATTAGGCTGTAACATAATAAAATGTGGAAAAGGTGAAGGGGTTTGAATACTTTCCGGATGCACTGTATATCGTGTGTTTCTTTCGTTGTCAGTATTTTGTTTTTGTCATCGACATTGAAAGGTTCTCTTGTCTCAGCTGTGCCATGCAATAGGCTGTGCCATGCAATAGTCTCCCTCTAACTCATTTGTCTTGAAGCCCATCGGCAATTGTGTGGCGCGAATAAAGTATTATTGTTGAATAATTCAGCATCATCACCTTTCACCTCCCAACACTGTTTCCTAATCCTTAGAGAGTGTGAGGCATTGAGTTGAACACGGATTGATTTGCTGTGCTATAATGATGCTCTGGCCCACTCAGTCAGTGTTCACCTTGCTTTGTGTTATGTCAGGTCATCACAGAGAAGCATAGCAGCTGTAGGCAAGATGATTCAAACAGACAAGCTTTAGAGTCTGAAGGACAACAGAGAGGAAAACATCATACGGAGAGCAGAAAGAGTGTGCTTGAAGAAGGAATGAGAGATAAGAAAGAGAAAGAAGAATCCAGCATCAGACAGTTGAGCGGGGGGGGGGGGTGGCAGACAGGGAGAGAACCGAGATCAATCTGAATACTCCCTCATAAATATGTATGCAGGAACCTGAGGTAGAGCTTCTATTATTAGGTACCGCTCCTTTAGTTTTCAAAGCCGGCCGCTTCCTATTTTCCCTTTTAACCAAGCAGCTAAAATATCACCCAGGACTACAATTTACCATACGAGCGGCTGATGATCTACAACTGGAGTACCCAGCCATGCTAGAAATCTCCTTGTTGGTCGATTTTTGAATACCATACAGTTAAAAAGATTGGATCTGTGCCGCGTACCAAGCTTTTAGGAATAAATCTACTAGAGATGAGTTTTTAACTGATAATAGTCAGTGTGTTAGGTCTCCCTTAAATTTAATTTAAGCTATATATTTATATATATATCATTTAACAGTACGTGGGTTCCAGTGTGAATATGTTTCTGCTGGTGTTCCAAGCAGACATGCTTTTTCACGAGGTCAACCCTTTGCATTTCTACAGCAATTTTCCCCTCTATGATCGCTCAGAAAGTATTGTCAACTGTCGTCTTCATATCTGAATATTTACATTGAGCCTGAAACCGGCACAAGATGTCTCCTATTGTCGTCCATCAAGCTCAAAAAAATTGCTGCTGTGACAATTAACAATTGAGACAAATGCTTTTAGAGTTTAAAGACGGCAGAGGCACTTTGTAGAATAGTTCACCTGTACTATTGCTGTAGCAGATTACAGCCACTACTTAGGTTCCAGGAAACTCTGACATTCCGTACCTGCAGAAAACTGTTAAAGTTTGTATTGGATTGTCAGGCAGCCAACGCAATAGACCGGGGGTGGCGCCTTGATAGGACCCTCGCCTTAAGGGGCCAAAAGGCCGATTTGACTTGTCAAATAATATTCTCTATGTGGATAGTCAACACAGAAAGGAGATGCGGCCTCTGTGTGCAAGTTCTCCCTTGTGAGTTACCCTACTAATTACTGAACCCTCCACTGGAAGTGAATAACGACCCATGACGCCGAGATGGGAGTCTCTGAGAACAGATCGTGGTGCTTTGAGCTCAGGTCCCCTTGACGCTCACAACAGGGTTGACTAACAGTGTGCTGGGCTGACAAGTATCCTAGAGAAGAGATATCACGGCCAATCCTCACTTGAGGTGAAGCTGCATTATGGTCTCCCTGGCAACTAATGTACTAATAAGCTCCAGTGCCACTTATCCAACAACAAACCAGTAGGGCTCTAACTGATTGTCTTGGAGTTAGCTAACTAATTGTGTACTAGTCACTCAGCCTGCGTCAAGTGACTTGAACCATAGTAGGTGTTAATTCCCGAAGGACAAAATAAATGCACTGGTGTTCTGCTATTAACTAAACAATTTCACAAGCTTAAATAATAACATATTTTTTGTCCTTACGGTAGGTTTTCAACAGTTAAAGCTACAGTTAATAAAATTGTGTCCGAGTGTGGGGCCCCCCATATATCAGCACCTCATTGAAACGTGGAACCCTAGAGATTAAAACCTTTTTAATAAAACAACACTGAATCATGAAGAGTGCCGCCTTTTCTTTACCTATTTACAGACACTAATCTGAATTATTTTCATGTACTATTTAAGATGGATTCACAGTATTTCCTATTCCTTTTTAATTTGCCAGTTTTAATACATTCTTGACCACTTTGATAGCAGGTTGGAGAAAGATTCCACTGCGCCCCAGAGTGACCCAGCCTCTTGTGCAAAGTAGCCAGGTGCTTCGAGCTGGCCTGGAGAACTTGATTCAGCAGAGAGAACAAAGGGAAGAAATGCATGCTGCAGATAGGTCACACACTCCCAACAGCAAGAGCAAAGCACTACACTTTGAAAAGGACAAGGTTGGTTCCATATGGTTATGTACTTTCAATGTCAGCCAAACAATGGCTTCTTTTTTTTTCCAAGGTGCGATCTGAATGACTTGTTTTCATTTCTTTCCAGAAACAGTGAACACGTTTCTACCAGGCTACAGTGACTTCCCGTTTGAGAGTAAGCAGCTTCCTCAGAATGGTCTCTCTCTGTCCCGGATACCCACACCCCCTCACCTTCAGCATGGTCAGTCTCTCCTTTCTTTACTCCTCTACCTACTTTCTTTCTGTCTTGCTCTCTCTCATTCCCCTCCATACCCATATCTCTCTATATCCCACTCTCTATTGCTTGTATTATTGTAGTTTTTTGTTTTGTTTTGTTTTGTGTTTGGCTTGTTATATGCATTATAATTAAATTTGCTCTCTTGCTGTCTCTCTGTCTCACCTACATAATGGCGTTCCTCTGCTCTTTGTTCATTAGGTCTCCCCAGAGGAGGAGGCCAGAGCACCAGTGTCTCTTCTCTTCTGTCAAGCCATCCTCAAGTCCCTCTCATTATCAGGAACAAATGGAGATGGAGACAGACTACGGACTTAACAAGCTCAGAATGTGTGGGTGGCTGTGGCTCAGAAGGTAGAGTGGGTCGCCCACTGATCCAAAGGTTGGCTGTTTGATCCCCAGCTCCTCCTGTCCATGTGTTGGAGTGTCCTTGACCAAAACACTGAACCCTGAGGTGCTCCCATTGTGCAGGCAACCGTGTGAGTGTGTGGATGGGTAAATGGGAGGAAACATTTGTTCCATTCCGGTTGAAAAGCACTATATAAATGCAGTCCATTTACCATGATAACATGCTCACTTGATAGCAAGGATTTGGAAAGAAAACTGGAATCTGAGTATGAGGTTATATCAATTTGGTTGGATTTTTCTTCGGAACATTATCTCTCATTATCTGCAAACCAACAGCAGACCTATTTTATCCTAGCCCAGTCATCATGGCAATTTTTTATTTGTTTGTTTGTACTGTTTTGTATTAATATCTATTATGTATTGCGTTCTCACATAGCTTTTATATGATTGATCGTTCTGTATTGGTGCGGTCTAGTAAATGGAATGAGCCTAGACCATGCCTTGGGAACAGAAATATGAATAGCTTGGCCCCTGTTAGTAATTCAGTTGTAAGTCATTTCAAAACCTGATGTCAGATCCCACTTGCTGGCAGCCTTGGGCAATACTCTGATTCCAATTTAAAGTTAATCTTTTGTAATAAATTAACAGGAGATCTGTGTTAGATTAGAGGTATTTTGTTTCAGTGAGTGATGAATGGCTGCAACTAAGGACAAAAACAGACCACACAATTATTTTGTTTAATCAAAAGTTAATTAGTGCACATGCGACCATTGATTATTCGTAGGAGAAGGCGTTATTTATGTGACGGGTCTTATTGAACCCTGCACGTTGTTCTCTTACGGTGATTGATGTGTGTGACACAGGCAAGCCTGGCTGGAAAAGATGACCGTGCAGAGACTGAGAGATAGATCCAAATCAGCTGAGTAAAGAGGAGACAGAACGCATACAGAGATTAAGGTAGACAACTCAAATGCTTAGTAATCAATTGTATGGCAATCACAACAACATAGTGGCGTTACTGTCTATCTCTGATGTTGGTCATTCCCATGACATTAGATTACATTAAAACTTTGTGACGCAACCTGCAGGTTGTGTTGGTAAGTTAACTTGGTTTTGTTGGGGTTACAACTCAGAGGTGGGCTCTCCAAAAGGTGGGCGGAGAGAGCACAGCAGGAGGCCAGACAGAGACTTCAGCCTTCAGCCACTTCTGGACCAGGCACAGGTGCACCTTTCTCTTTAAACCTTACAACAAACACACACACACACACACACACACACACACACACACACACACACACACACACACACACACACACACACACACACACACACAAACACACGTCTACACAGTACATTTCAACCCTGGCTTGTTATGTTGACAGCTGCAAAAAAAAAAAAAAAATCCTTATGATTTTCTCCTACCCAGAGGGAAAAATCAATAAGTCTAATTTGTTATTGAAAAATCCATACAGTAGGTATTTACCTTCAGATTAGTGCCACGGTGAGAGGAATAGAGGTTTTATGACTAGAATGTTTACCAGGCCCATTGTTGTATGTGCTGATTGGGGCTTATAGACAAAGTAGTAGGCCTCTACTGTGTAGGGAGAATATGACCATTTAGAAGCCAACTCTGAGCTTGATCTCTTATAAACCCCAGTAGATAGGCATGTCAAACAGCAGGAAATTATATATGCCAATACATAGGCTTTCAGACCAGGCTGCAGAGGGGGCAAGTAACCCTTGAGAAAAAAGTCATATGAATGGCTTGGCTCCTCTTAGTAATTCAGTTGTAAGTCATTTCAAAACCTGATGTCAGATCCCACTTTCTGGGAGCCTTGGGCAATACTCTGATTCCAATTTAAAGTTAATCTTTTGTAATAAAATAAGAGGAGATCTGTGTTAGATTAGAGGCGCTTTGTTTCAGTGAGTGATGAATGGCAGCAACTATGGACAAAAACAGGCCACATATTTCTTTTGTTAACTCAAATGTTAATTAGTGCACATTCAACCATTGATTATTCAGAGGATAAGGCGTTAGTTATGTGACGGTCTTGGTGAACCCGGCACTCCGTGTTTTACGGGGATTGATGTGTGTGGCGCAGACACTTTTAGACCAGGCTGCAAGGGGCAAGTAACCCTAAAGAAAAAAGTAATTTAACAGAGAAAATTTCAAAATCGTTTATTTAGTCATGCTAAATGAATATATTTTCTCTAAACCTTTCTAGTAGCTTTGCAGCTTTCTGCGTTCCATTCCCCATTGGAATAATTAAGTAATTACTTAATTAAGCAATTAGAATATGTTCCTTTGTCAACATACTTGCCCCCTACAGGTCATGGAGAGCGCTGACTAGCTGAGCAATGCCTTCCTAGAGGAACTGTTGCACGACGCCACGCGGCCCAGCGCCGTCTCCAGGCCCCCACCCTGAAAAGCATGCTTCTGCGCATGGAGGAGATGGAGGTGAGTGCTGCCCTACGGGAAAGGCCAGCAGTAAAAGGCCAGGGAGAGTCCAGAAAGGTCACATCTGGGTAGTTTGTATTTGGAGTTGCCCTGTTTGACAGCTTTAGTCTGGCTAGGCTGTCAGAGACAGAGTGCTTCCACCATGCCTCTGTCTTGATACGGTTTTAGTACCGTTGTTTTGAGTGACATGATTTGCTGGTCCTGAGCTTTACACAATAACCCCAGCTGGCTGCTCCTGCCTAGACAATGGATTGATCAACGGTGTGTCTGTTTATTCTGAGCAGCGGGACCAGGAAGGAGTGAGGAGGAGGTTTTTCACTATCTCTTACTCAGACCCTCACTGCTGGGACCATAACCTGTCTAGCCTGTCTCTGATCAAAATGATTGATACCTTTAAGATACAGTTTCTTTTGTTTACAATTGCATCGACACTGATTTCAGAAACTTGTGGTCATTTTTCGTAATCCACAAGTAATTGTTGCATTACTCTTGATGCACAGATTTTTGGAAACTGATAAACTTATTCCATTTTTAGATTATGAAAGTTCCAGGTAAAGAGCGTAATTGGCACAATTACCGTGGAACATGAACCACATTATCTATGGATGTAATATCTTATCACCATCATTTATCAGACATTGTTTATGTGATACCATGTAACACTGTTCCAGACAATGTTTTTAGGTTTCACCTTCAAGAACATTGAGCAGGCACATGACGCAGGACACAGTAGAGGTCAATCAGTGACACGAGTGGGAGGAAGAGGAGGAGAACGTTATGATGAAAGGGATGGCAGGGGGCACGTACCCCTTCTGAGAGGTGGCCACAGGCCTCGCTTCAGAGGTGATGTTGTAGGGTGTAGAGCTGGAGCTCTCCTTGTAGCCCTTCTTGATGATTAGTCTGTCGAGCTGATGGAGTGACCTATGTAATTGCCTGTGATAATGTTAGGTTCCATCGTGCTAAAAGGATGCAAGCTTGATTTCAGGCCCATTTCCCACCTTGAACCCCCCCCCCCCCCCCCCACTCTCCTTTCCTCAACTCAATTCAGGTATTGTTCTCTGCATGGCAGTAGAAGGTATATTATCAGGTCCCTCAAAAACAAGCCCCCCTCCTCCAGGCCATGAATGATGCGTGCAATGACAACATGAATGCTTAATGCAAGACTTTGGCATATAACAACCTGTATTGCAAATGGTGATGGTTTTGAGTGTTGAGTCTAAGGTTTTGAAATATTAACACAAGGTTCTGAAATTCGTGTTAAAGCGTTTGCATCATTATTTTTACGAATCTGGTATTGGATACAAATCTCCCTGTTCATCTTGAACCTTGAACCATGCTAGAAGAAAACGTAGCACAAAGTGTTTTTACACATGTTAATGTTAATATAAAAACTGTAAAAATCACTAAGGCATATGATAAATAATGAAATATAGTAGCACCCCAAGCTCCAAATACTCCAGATAACCCCTGAAATAGATCTAACCCATGTATTTTATGTAATTCCTGCATCCCTTTCTTGTTATCTGCAATCATGTCCTCTACTTGTGATGAAGAATCTGAGATAAAAGTACAGCACTCAGTATTGATTACTTTGCATGCACCTCCTTGTGAGGCTAAGATTATGTCCAACGCCATACGATTTTGCTGTGTCACCTATGAACGTCTGACAATTCAGTCGACATTTTCTCAATTGTAATACTTAAAATATTCAAATGGCGTTCTAATACTCGAGATAATGCCTTCGTTTCTTCTTAATTATTGTAGTCCCCATATCCACATAAAAGAGTTCCTATAATTCTCTGAAAAACAGTAAGATCTCTCTTCCTACGATGGAAAAAATGTAACACTGCTAACTTTTCACTTGTAGCCTCTCTAACCAATGGTACTAAATAGGCTTAGTATTTCATTCATCATATTGCAGGTGGACATTTTGCAGAGTATTTAAGAACGAGGCTAAATAATCTCACCTGTGTCTCTGCTCTTTCTCCAAGCTCTTCCTCTTTCTCTCTCCTACCCGTTATATCTCCTCCTTACCTCAGTTCCTGTTTTTCCATATCCACCCTTCTCCTCTTCTCTCTATCCATCTTTATCTTCCCTTTCTCCCTCACAGGGGCCCAGAGGCCTGCTCCAGGCTCCAGGCCAGTCTCCCCTCAGCCCATTAGAATAACAAGGCCAGTGCAGAGACACACGTCCACAGCTGACAACATCCTAAAGAAACCTGTGGAGACTGGGTAGGTTGCCATGTCCTCTTCCCATTTTAGCTTCTGAGTAATTTCTATTTCACACAATGTGCCAGTATTTTCTTTCCCTGGGAATCAAAACACAAGGTTAAGAGCTAGACACTTCCCTCTCCTCCTTTAACGCTGCCAGCATAAAGCAGTGGATTTTGTTTTGTTTTGTGAATTTACCCATAGTTAACATCTAGTTTGCATATAGAGTCCTTCATTGTTGTTTTTAGCCTGCGAGCCATGTTTCAAGTGATTCTGGCAACATCCCTTTGGCTAACGTATTGTATGGCTTGCATTTCTGTATTGGGATTCCATTTGTCGAGGATAGGAGTCTGACTTCAAGGCATATTGGGCACTAGACGCTTTTTACGGAAACTTGCAATTATGCATTATTTAGAATTTCTAACTTAATTTTCACACTGCAGATTTAATTGCTTTATCTTGAGGAGAAAGTGTCTTTATTCTTAAGAATAAATGATCAACCTTATCCTAACAACTCTGGCTCTTCTCTCCTCTTCATGAACATTCAACTTACCAATAGTATATTTTGATGACGCCCTTGAGTCTGCAATTTCCTAGTGATTGATAAATTAATAATAATAACAGAACAGAACTGACTTGTTCAGAAGGTGAGATAAACAGCAATTACATTCACAAAAATAATTCCCTGGTCCACACAACAAACGATCGATATAAGAAGAGAGTTGATTTATTCTAGGGATGCACCGATGTATCGGCCGTACGTCTGTATCGGCCGATGTTGACCTTGTTGACTGCCATCGGCCTATCGGCAAATAAGATGGAATTTACCGATGGCATTGGCCAATGTTTATGTCGCATCAATTTGCCTAAATGTTGTTGCCGCACGCATGTTTGTTTTCAAATAAGAGGGAAAGAAAATGACAGCTGTGTGGTAATATTTCAGTGGCCTTTGAAATATTAAAGGTTGTTTCACACATTTGTATGATTGAATTTGTGTTCAAATCGAATTTCCGCAGCCGGTCAAATTTCGGTACAGCACTGGCATTAACGTCAAGCGACGATAGTCCGAAGTCAGAACAGCATCACTGTGGTGGCAATGCACTTGTTTTATCGTTTTGGTGTGTGACATTTTCCCACACTGGACTTTTTTAGCTTGTTTCATAGTTGAACAGCTCCTAAAAGGGCCATGGCACAAAATAGGCCTGAAAACATCAGCATCGGTTATCGGCCAAATTGCTATTTTAAACATCAGTATCGGCCCAGAATTTTTCTATCGGTGCATCCTTAATTTATTCACAGACCGCACAGCTTTTTTGTGTGCTTTGGATCTTTTCCTGTGCTGTTGTCTCGCTCCTGTTTGGAGTCTCTATCGACTTCTTATTCTTCTCCTGCCCAGAGCTTTGGCTTTGACTGTGGCGGCTGCAGCGGAAATTAATGAGGAGAATTAAAGAAGAGGAGGCACAACAAAGAGGGTAGCAGCCCAAGTCTGATGAATGAAATCAATTGTTGGGAGTGACGGTAACAAAACTCAGCAGTTCTTGTTGAAGAACTTATTATTCCATATTCAGCTGGACCCATGGCTTCTCTGGATCCTTGCTGAGTCATTCCTTACCGCTCTGTTTTCTTCCTTTACTCATCCAATACTGCAGCCTACCTCACTCTATTTCTGTCGCCAAACATGGCACAGACCGCCAGTGGAGTCACCCTCTCCTGGTGTCTGCTCCATTCAAGAGGAGTTGTTTTCAACAGTATCAGCAGGGGGCCATGCCTGTCTGCTCTTTGAGCTGGACCTTACTGTGAGTTTGTTGTGTGAGCCACCTACTGGGCTCTCCGTGCTGCAGACCTGTACTGGGGCTCGCTCTACCCAGTCTATAAATCACAATGGGACCAGGACAGTCCGTCTCTGTGCTCTGGGAATTACACGGTTCAATGAGTACGGCTCATTGGTGAGTGGCAGGTCATTTCACTGATGCATTGGAATAGAGGAAATGGGCCTTGGCCTGATGTGGCCCCAACACACCTCTTTGACAGGATTCCAATAATATGACGGCCGCAGTGCATCATGAAATTATTTTTGTTGCACACAGTCATGCTCTTTTACTGCTTGGCCCGGATAATGAGGACTGAAATGTCAGAATATGCCCACACCACGATGGCATTGTATTTTGTATTGACAAATTATCATGTTGTGTTTCAGAGTGCTGTTGTATTGTGAGTTTTCGTAGTCTCGTTTTAAAATAATTTCTCAGCGGTTCAGATACCAAGAATACGCGGCTTGAGAAGGAGACGATAATGGGGAGAGGACTAGCTACTGCTTGCCAGACATGGGGTGGATCCGAATAGTAAAAAAAAGTGTGTTCTTTGACTTCACCATGTACTATTCATCACAGGTGGTGAAGCAAACAACAGTTTACCTTATAGCCTTCACTAATCAGTTTAAACCGAAAGCTTCAAGTTACCCTACATGTCTAATGCACTTCTCTCAGGTTTTTCCGTCTGAGAAAATAACTTCAAGTCTATATGGACTACATGATGCCTATTATAGCCAATGAGAAGACTATTCTTTATTCGTGCCCATAACCAAGAAAGACCGCAAAATCCTGTCGCTGTCCTTTAACGGTTGTGTACTGATAGGGTCCTATGGTCCTTCTCACATCAGCTCAATTAAGTGGTGACCACCACGTCCGACAGAGCCCAGCTGGGCCAGAGCACTAACTACCAGCAGCCAGTGTAACCTGCAGGGGTTTAGCTGACATGACTAAATGGCAGCATTAAACGGTGCTCAATGGCTGCTTCTCTGCAGTTATTGTGAGAAAATAGGAAAGATATCCCACATTAGCATAATGTATCGTTTGGAGAGAATTATTTTTCCAAAATTAGTATGAATAGAGATATTTAGATGATTATGTTAGTCGTTCGGTTTTCACTGTTTATATGGCAGTTCAACAGGCAATTTACGTATATGCTAGTGATTACACTGTGCAGTGTTCGGGAGAGAGACAAAAGGCCAAGCCAGCAGCCTACAGGTCCCGATAGAGAGAGTGGTTCTGTTCAACTGAGTGGGCAGAGATCCCACTGTGTGTGTTTAAGGGGAATCTACGAAAACGTTGATTACAGCTGTGGTTACGTGTAAAGTGGGCAGTGCTGCTGTTGAGTTTGGAAAGCTCATTTTGAGTGTGCGTATGCGTGTGTTTTTTCTTTGTCCCACACTGCTTGGTACAAGGTTACACACACACACACACACACACACACACACACACACACACACACACACACACACACACACACACACACACACACACACACACACACACACACACATACTATGAAAGTGTTCAGCCAAAAGCATCAGACAATGTATCAATAGTATTCAGATGTGTGTGAAAGTTCAGGTTTGGGCATGTTTGGGCCAGGGTGTTTTCTTGATGGGGCTGCTGCGTTGAGCTTACAGCGCATTCCTGAAGCAGATCCTAGGCTTGTTTTATATTTGTTTCTTTGTCTACCATTACCCTTACTGCTCTCCTTACCTCACAGTCACTCTGCTAGTCCACCCTAGGTCCCTTAGATGTTTTCGAGATGGGCCCAGTATATTAACATTGTGTGTTTGGCACTAAAGAAAGAAAAGTCCATTTCCTCTATTGTATTCAACTTAATCCTGTCTCTCATTTCATTGATCCTCAGTCTGTGCTTGGTAGCCTGCATAACCCCCTTGTCTCTGAAGCAGATTTGAGTCCATGACTCAGCTCCAGCTCAGTCCATGTCCTGTTTGATATATCACATAAAGACTGGTGCTTCGTCAGTTTTGTTGTTGCCCCGGCAATTCACTGCTGGAGTTAAAGAGGAATACCAAAAAAAAGGTTCAAAGTCATTTGAAATTTACATTTTAAAACTTAAAATTCATCTCTTGTTCGTGCTCCTGCCCTGGAAGTGCAAAAAACCCTTCATATTAAATATGCAGGATTAATCTCCTAACTTTACTTGCCAGGCTGCCAGACCGGTTCATCCCACACTTGAACAGGCAAAGAATGCTTTGGTGCCCTCTGATTGCTGTTGATCTCAGGACATTGTTCAATATTTGGTACAGAAACGGCACTGTGCAGCAGGAGAGAAGGGAATTGATTGTAACCAGTGTTTATTCCAGGTATAAAAGGCTGTGGTAGACCTAGCACATGAACCACCCAGGCACTCTCTCTTTTGTAGCTGAGCCCATGTTGTGCAGCCACAGCAGCCGGAACAGACACGAGCTTGGCTGGGACTGACTGGAGGCACAATGGAGAGAATCTTTGCTTTTTGGAACTGCTGTGTCTCTAAATATAGCACAGGAGTGCGGTTGCCAGAACCAGAATGACTTGTTCATACTGAGAGGATTATTACCCTGACCATGGCAATGCCCAGCTGAGCCTTTTCTCAATGAAACCTTCATTGTAGCATTTACTGTAAGAATATATTCTGTGTCCCTCTGCAGGCCAAAAGATATGTCTGAGAGCAGATTGACAGAGGAAGGCATCACAGGTGACCAGCAGCCCCAGCCCAAGCCCGAGCAGCTGTAGTAGCATCTTCCCAGGTCCGGTGTAAAGGGGGCAAACGGGTCTAAGTACTGGCGAGTGCTCTGAGAAAAATTTGGCAGTACAGGGAGGTGCCTACATCCGCCTGGTGGCACACGAGGCTGAGGGTAGCTTCAACTCCTGAACCATAGCAGACAGTCTAATTGAAAAGAAGGGCTGTGCAAGGTTTGCCAACAACAATCTGTTTAATGCAAAATATTGTAAATGGAATGCGACATTGACAGGCACTGACCAATGCATGTTCAATTAATATTTATTTTGTGCAGATCTGTTTCTTTTTATAACCTTTCTTATGATTTTGTGTAAGTGACTTTACTACATATTTTAATGTTACTCGGTTGGTTTTCTCACCGCCATCTTGGCCTATTCATAGTGTGGGATGCAGTTAGGTCCCAGATGATACTACGAGTAGGAGTTTGAAATTATTCAACGACCCCAAGGCTTTGCAAGTCTTTCTCTGAAATAATTATCATGCCATTACATGTTCAAACAGTATCTCTCGGGGTTCCTAGAAAGCATTCGGAGGTCACATGCTGAATACAGTTCATCTGTTTCTCTAGTGTTCACCGTTGTTCTTTCTCTCACCCATCCCTACATTTGCATGGTTAAAGGTGCAGTATGCAATTTTAGAGAATAGAGCAAAAAATTTAATTTGAATCACACCAGTCCAAAAAGCCAAACTTCTGAGTCTCTGATCCCTCTTATCCCTCTCCTACACCCCTCCCTTCAAATGATGTTTACACATGCTCCGCGCTCTCCCTGACTAGAGTGAGCTTGAGCAAGACAGAAGGTTTGCTAGATCAAAATTCTCAGGTACTGCCATGCTTTTAAGCAGGATTATGTACAGGAGGTGATTGGGCATGTGGCCACGCCTCCTTGCAAGAACTGTCCTGATTGGTTAGTGATTGCCAGGCTTCCAATTATTTTGGAGGCTGAATACAGGACCTAGGGCGCTCATAGAGAGCGCCTCTTCTCTCAGAGCATTTTATTTATTGATATCTGCCAAGAGGTAAAGAACTTTTCCAAAAATAAAAATTTTAATAAAATTAAACTTACAGACTGCTTTAAGAGAATTCTTAAGTTTGTACATTGCAGAGATTCTATCTCAACTGCTTGAGTGTACTGACTCCATTAGGAAGTGTAATATAGTTGCAAAAGCTCACATTCAGAAACCCATATTCAATGAACAGTTTGGCTATACCTCCTACAAGTCCCTGAAGGATAGATTTTCAAGCCTGTCATTTTAAGACGCCTCTCCCCTTCTGGTGTCAGGGAGTGTGAATTGAAGCATTTTTGCTTGAAAATGACAACCGGAAACTGTAGACCAACCCAGCCTACCCCAAGGGATCTGAATACTGCCATCATTACCTCATCATCTGTGGAACAGCATGTGCATAACAAATTAGTTGAATTTTCTTTTTGAGAATTTGAAAAGGCAGGACTGATCAGGTGGAAGTGACCAATTTCTGCTATGTTTTTATGAAAATATTCTTCATATAACCTTGTTATGCTGGCTAGTATCTGACTTGCACAGAAAGCCGTCTACCTGATGTGATGTGCCGTTAATTAAGGGGCCCAGAGTCTCTGTGTGGTCTACTCCCCCACTGCGAGATTGCTGTCTCGCTGCTGGAGCTGTCTTGGTTACAGATGGCATTGCAGAGGAGCAAAACGACAGTCTAACCAGAGAAAATAACAACGTGAGGCTTTTTTAGACTTTTGCGAGTGATGGTTTAGATCTAATGTAGCCTTAAAGCATGCAAAATAAGAGCAAGAAATAGTATACTGACATAATGTTCATCTGCTAAATCCTGGTCATTCAAGACTGTTTTGATTCCACTTCCCGGAGAGGGGAATCAAACCATTTTATCATGGTGATGAAAATTTCTATTATTCTGCTTTTATTATTTTCCAGTATGGCAGAGGAGCTGAAGTTGGAGGCTCTGGCTGATGTAGCGGCCGGGTTCCAGGATGTCTGTGAGGAGCATGCAGAGGCTGTCTTCACTTTAGAGTTTGGGCAGCCAATCCGCTCGCCACCTTCTTCTGTTCCACTGCTGGATGGCCAGTAGGATGTTTTCTAATAATTTACGTTGAACAGTGTGTGTGGTTGAAGGAAGAATGCTTGCGAAAATTGTGTTGATAACTTCAGCGTGACAGCATCATTTAATTCAGATCTTGTCTGTTCTTGAATGGCTCCTGATGGGTACATTGTACAAATGCGCACAGTATGAAACGTGTTAGTTCTATTTGATATATTTTGCTCCATACAGTACTTCTAGAGCTGTGGTTGGATTATATCAGGAAAGTTAGTGTTGCTAAGATTTCAGAGAACATTACAACATAACAGGGAATTACAGGATTATGCCACCTTCCAGTATGCTGCTAAATCTCCCAAGGATTACTCGCACTTTCCACCTCCACACTGAAACAGAAAATGAATTAAAATATACAGTAAAAGCTGTAATAATAAATTGTAAGCAACCATCATGCAGATGCTCACTTATTTTTGTATTAGTGTCTTCTCCTTTGCTTCTAAAATGTGTTCCTGTAGTTACTTTTCTTGTTTAAATTATACTCGCCAAGTGACTTGTTAAGTTGATGGAATGTCAGTGTGTTGCAGTGGATGTTGGAGATGTAGCTAATGTAGTCTTAAGCCCTTGAGAGACTCATGAAAGCAGTTCTGATAGAGGAAAAAGAGCATATCCAGATGTTGAGATGGCCTGTGGGGACCTGCGTCTGACAGGGGGCATATAGTGACAGAGTGAATTAGCTTACACCGAAGCAGTACACTTTTCTCTCAGGCTGTTTGGTGTGTGGGTGTTGGAATATGTGTCAGCTTTCATAGGAGTTGTGCTCATCACAAATCTTTTTCTCAGGGTCCTGGATTACAAATGGCTAGGTGCAGGCACAGTAGTCGGTTGAAGAATTATTATGATTATTTGAAATCCGACCCTGTCTCAGACCTGTTCGGGGACTTTTCAGGTTCAAGCTGTGTTATTTTATCTTGGTGAGATGAGAACTGCTCTCTTAAAAAATGTGTAACCTCTAAACATGCTTTCAAACTATTGTGTCATCAACTCATGTTGCTTCCCGTTTGGTATGGTACTGTACGAGGAAAGCAAGTTGGAGGTTTGGTGATAAGTGCATGTTATCAGAGCCCGCTAAATTGTTTAACAAGAGCCGGATAAACACAAAGACTTACCCACTATACTTGCTGCGGGTGTCTTTATCTGTATACCTCTGTTTTGTATCAAAATCCTCAAAAAAGAAAACATCTCAATTTTAAGTTGTCCAATGTATCATTGTATTTATTTTTCAAGTAATCATGTGCAGTTGACAATGTCCTCTTCTTTGAACCTCACATAAATACCATCACCCGGTCTGCATTTTCTTCACATCTGTAATATCCTCAGACTCTGTCCGTCACCCTCCCAACCCATCACTGAAGTCCTGATTCATGCCTTTGTTTTATTGAGCTGGTCTGCTCTCAGACTCTGGTACTCTCCCACCCCACATCTGGCAGTCTGACACTATAACAATATTCAAACAACACCTCAAAACTCACCTATTTAAACAAGCATACTCGTTATGATGCCTAACATTGTGTGACCCCTGCCGTCTGTTTGTTGATGTTCCCTGCCTCAATACCCTTGTGTCTGTCCTGTGTTTACTGCATTTTAAATTGTATATTGTACTGTTTTAACTGTATATTCTATACCTTACGTGTCTCGAAAAGTGCCTATAAATTCAATTAAAAGAAGTATTATTATTATTTTTACTTCTATTTTTTCTCAATAAATCTGTTTCAGAACATTCAATGTTTAGGCCCTACGTGCTATTTTATAGAAAGGTTGTAATAAGGTTTGCGGAATTTCGACTTCTGTCACACCTAAAGAAACAATCTTCTACATCTTTCTCCTATCAGAATGGAATTCGCTTTTATTTGTAGACAAAGCATGCTTTAATAGATTTTTTTTATTGCATCGAGTCTGTGAGGCCATAACGTAAGCAATGTTATCTATCTTGCTGTCTTACTGGGCCTGCAGGCTGTTCCCTTGTAGTGTATCCTGCTAGAATCTCAATTGGATGGCTTGGGCCTAAACTACTTTGTCATTGTTTTTTTCTGGCTGGTACAAATGGTCTGCACCCCTTATAGGGCGTGGTAATGTAACATGGACAGTGCATATTGGATGGCGATGGATCAGCCTCAGGCCCTTGGCCCTTTCATTAAATGGCACCAGTGGAGAGGAATGCTGGCTCTTGGCCATCTTGGGGATGGGACCTTGTGTGTGGTCATCACGAACATAAAAAAAAGATATTTCATCACTGTAGGATAGTTTGTACAACTGTGCTCCCCACTAACTTTATTCTTGTATGCATTCCCATAACAGGGATCATAAACCTTATTGGCACTCCAGGATGTAATGGCAAACGATCTATATTTCAAATACTTTTTAACCAGATATTCTAAAACACACCTAGTATTAAATTTTGCTTTGTTTGGAGAATACCCCAAAAGGTAACCTACCCTACCCTACAAGCCATTAATGCAATGATAATACACTATTGCAATGGGACTTAATAAATAAGTCATCCATCATCAATTTTTTTCAAACGCCATCATCCTCATCAGTGTTGAGGTGGCTTTCAAACTACCCATGCTAGAGGAACTGAATACAAAGCTATAAATATCTTTTGGATTTACCACTGGCCTAAGTAAATGTTCTCTCCTGCAAATCTGATTTAAATTTATTTATCCAAAATTGATACTGTACTTTACATAAAACATGTACAAATACGTATATATCCCACAAAAAAGTTGAAGAGTTGTTTTGTTTGGATTCGATTGTATAAAATTTTAGAGTCCGTAAAATTTTGAGTCCGTTCTCATTCAAAATCAGATTCAGCTGATGCCCCTATAGTGCATAACCAGCCACTGGAGGCACTAGAGCACAAGTCTAACTCGTTCACTGATGTTAGTGAGGGGGGTGTTATGAGCGCAGTATGCACGAGTGTGTTTTTATGAGATAGATCCGTGGCAATGAGTTTCTTGTTGACAGCAGCCCGAGAGCTCAGCACCGGTTAAATTGACGAGGCTGACGGCAGAGCTTGATCTTGACTACCTCAACCTGGCTGGCTTCCAGGTGCAGGGCACGAAAAGGACAGCGGAACACTGTCAAAACTCTGTTCAATACCCGTTAAAAGGACGAGATTTTTGTCGATTGAGTGCATACACAGAGGACAATATGTCTAAGGAAACAAGAGCAAAAGGTAAGGAATCCTAGTACGATGACATGTCTTTCCCGTGTTAACAGGTACCATGAGTCAACGTCTCTTATGTTGCCGTGTGATGTGTGAGCGCAGAACTGCATGCTGAAGACTATCTGTTGGAATGCGTGACAAAACCGTAGCTACCTGTAGATTTCAGTCATAGCATTTTTCGCCCATGGTGAACCTTCAGCTTTAACCTCTGCATTTTCCCAGGTTTATTTGCATTATTATATCTACACCCTTTCCCGCATCCTGATGCTTTCTAATATATTAAATTGTGTTCTAGCCGCTTCTATTTTAGACCGTAAGAATGTCTTAAATTCGTGCATTTAGGTTGTCTATGACAGTTTATTTAAAAGCCCACGTAGCCAAACAGAAAGCTATTAACCTCTGATTTTATAGATCAAGAGCAGGTAAACTCGTCCGGACTTCTGAGTATGATGTGAGCAGACCAATTCTCATTGTGATCAATAGAGTTTAACCTTCCGATGAATTTGCCACCATCAAAATCAGACTATTTCTACTTCATGACCATCTTTCCCCACAATGTTTTAAACAAACATGAATTACTTTACTAATTCTATTCATATCTAAAGACATGTTTTTCAATAAATGTCTCTGAGGCTTTGACAGTAAGGCAGAACTTAATGCATTCAGCATTTTGGCATGCAGATAAAAATGGCTATCTTTTGTTAGTTCAAGTTGATCTTTTTAATCCAGGTGTATTCAATGGCAGCTGAGCAGCATACTTCTCATCTTTTGTTGAGAAAATGGGCTAAATATAAATTTTCAGATCCGTTGACTAATTCTGTCCATTTGGTTTGCTTGGGGAACTGATAGGCTCATGTTTACAGTGGTCATATTTCTTTACATCATGTCCTCAGTGACAGCATCTTGCTGGTCATGGTCTTTTCACTGTGTCTCAATGGTGGAAAATGTTAGCAGCATTAGTGTCTTTTAGGTGCTACATTTGAAAGAAATCTGTTTTGAATATGTAGAGCTTCATGTGCTATGCTTCGGGGTATCTTAAATAACTGTAAATAACTTCAATAATTCTCCTTGCTTTTACACAGTTACTGAATAAGGCTTTATTTAATTACTTTAAGAATCCTTATGTTCCTTAGTTTTTTCCCTATTAGCTTTTAAAGCAGGCTGTTTTTTTGTCTGCAGCAGGCAATGTGGTCTGAAGTAATTGCTGTGATGATGTCATGTGAATCGTCCCAGAAGGCTAGTTCTGTTACCTAATGAATTGTTTGGGATGACAGAAGAGATTTTTTTTTAAATCATTGCCTTTAGTTGAATTTACCTTTACCACTGTTGTTAATATAAACATAACGATATTTTGTATAGTAGGACAGACTGGTAAATAACTCTACCATAGCACAAACTGTGTTGAAGTTAGAATATTCCTATATTTTTCATTTGCTGGATACCCAAAAGCATGTGTCCTTGCTAATTTGTGCAGGATTGAGATTCGGCATAGAGCTAAAAATAGAGCTATGACAGACAGTAGCCCCTATACTGTCTATTTCTTCCTCCCTTGTAGCTCAATCTGCCACCTCACTTAATTAAAAAGTCACCAACCAAAACAAGCCAATTACTATCTGACTAAAATTCTGTCAGTATTTTTCGTGTTTTCTGATAAGTAATACAGTCCATTACAGCTTTACAGTTAGCATAATGATCATCAGGCTATTTTACTTCTTTCAATGTGAATTTTCATGTATTGTACTCAGCATTGTCAAATGCTCAGTAGGCAACCTGCTGAACAAGAAATATCATAATGTTTCCTAAATGCTACAGAAGGCTTGTGAGGATGCATTCAGTCCCTGACCCCTGTTGTTTTGTTCAAACATGCATAACATTGTTAATTTATTCCTAATAGATGTTTGTCATGTGCAGCCACATTGGGCTTGTGTTGGTGAGTGTTTGCCCACTGTGCATGCATGCAGAAGCTGTCCCACTGCTTTCTGAAGTCAAAATCGTAGCTTTGGCAACTGGAGTTTTGAGTCAGGAGCTGGTATTATTGTTAATAATATGAGAGAATTACCATTTGTTATTCAAGTCACGTCTTTTTTACGTTCATACAATACAGTTCAACTAGTAAGATGCAGTAGAAAGACTGAGATTTTGTAGAGTTTTTCCACATATTTGTTTGTGGTGACTGTATAAGAGGCTGTCTATGTTTAATGGAAGTCCTTTTGTTTTTATTTAGACCCAGTCCACGATTCCACTATTACCAAGGTCGCTCATGCTTGCCCTGAAAAAGTGCAATTTGCTTTAAATTGCATGACGGGAGTATCATTGAAATTCCTAGTATTAGGCTATCTACCCGCTCCATTTATATCTCTCTGTGCCGCAATCCCAAGTACACTGTAACCCTGTAGGCATATACATTTTCTCCTCTGCCATCTTTACCAGGCGTCGCAGACACCCAATCCATCAAACCAGAAGGTTTGGCCTGGTTTCCTTTCTCTTCTCCGAACCGAGGACATGGCCCAATCTTAAAATTTTGTATCACGTCTGTACCCAGTACCCTATCTGGTCTTTTGACCTATACCTATATTTAAAATTGCCATAATCACTATGAATGCTGGTCCTCCAAATGTGGTCAATGCCAGCATGCAAATATGTGGTTTATTGGTGCTGGGTTTAGAGGAAGGGTACTCATTACAAGCTTGGTATGGAATATAGGATGATAATGATGCCAAAATGTGAATGATTATCATGATGTATTGTTATCAGAGTATAGTTATCGTTGTAGTATCTGAAGCTATGATGCCAAATGTTTATCTGCACAGCTGGTAATTAAACGTGTGAAATAGTCCATGGGGACAACGTCCTTAGGTCTGAAATATCCCATGTGTAAAGTGTCAAATGAGCAATTTGGCCATTTTGATGGAGAGATTGATCTCTTCGTAGGTAGACCTCTATCACTCACTTTTTCCCATTGCGCTAATTGATTTTAATTGTGTGTTGAAACGTGGTTTAATTAAATCATAGCATTATACTAATGGGCATCTCCAGTAAACAGAGGACCCAATGATCTTGCTGTTCATCAGTTAGGCCCATATACATTTAGCAACGTTGGTTCAATGAGGCAGGACATATGGCATTTATCCTGTGCATGTTCAGTCGGAGTTTTTTTTATTTTTTTTACCCAATTTGTTTGTTTCAATGAAATGTAGGCTCTCATCTCCTGTCATCCCCAGGCTGTTAGGGAGAAAATAAACTACCAGAGGATTTCCTGCATTGACACTAGTCTAATGGTCTTTCTCTCTGGCAAATGATGCATATCAGTGAGGAGGCATTCAACCCTTTTCTCCCATAAGCATTGGAAGTGGGATTTCAGAGTCATCATTCAAGATTTGGTTGGTAACAACTCCTAACTTCTCTTGACTGAAGAGGGGATTTATGCCTTTGTAATTGGAAAAAGAGGAGAATGAGGCTTTTAATAGCATATGGAATAGTAGAATCAGTGAACCTTGGCCTGGGAAAGAAGGAGAGTCAGGGAACAGAGATTGCTTAAGGAGTAGAACTCTTGATATGAAGGGGATTAGACCACTGATTAACCACTTATACACTGCCCAGAGATGGTAATGATCGGGGTGATGGGGTCATTATCTTTTTGGCCTCATGCTCTGTAACAGGATCGTCCAACTCAGTGACAACCCTCCATACTGGATGTCCTCATCCCCACGTTTTGCATATTTACGTGACATAACTTATAGCAGCAGATTCACCTTCAGATTCTGATATATTAAGCCTTGAATTCACATTTTGTTATCTCATTTACATGCTTATTTCATCCTGTCAAATCTCCTCCCCAAAAATATGCTTATATATCATTAGATTCAAAATAAGAGATAGCTTTGTAATTCCTGCCAGTTTTTGTTGTCCTGCTTAGTATGTATTCCCAGCTTTGCCATGCAGGTACTGAACAGATATGATATGGAAGGAAAAAAGATGAATGAGTTCAATTATAAATCTCCACAAGAAGCTATTTCTTCAAACGCCTGAGGACGCCTACCTGAGTTCACAAACGCAATCGTCTTTAATAACCATTCTCCAAATCTTCTTAGATGGAAACATTCCCTAGGCAGATCTGCAGGGGTAAGGTTATTTTTTTAAATTTATTTTTTATCAGCACTCCTATAATATAAAAAGGAATATTCTCAATATAATTACAGCATGAAGAATTTACGAGAATATAGCACATTGTGTGTGAGCTAGATAGTCTCATACTATTATTATATGTGCTCTGTGGCAATCACAATAAGGCCAATTACGATAGTTTTCTTATCATGTAGTATAGTTAGAAATGTGCCAACTGGTGTTTGATTCTCTCTTATCTGGCTGTGTTTTGTTTACAAACTTTTGATCGAAGTTAGAATATAGTCCCTTGTTTTACATTTATTCAACACATTTTTTAACAATTGACTTTTCAAACCACTCCATTTAATGAATCCAGAGGTGAAGCCATTTGTCCCACGAGATATTGGTGAGAGAGAGACGTGTAGTGTGAAAGCACTAGGGTAGAGAAGGTGCCCCTGTAATGGATGCCACGATCCCACCATTTCAACCAGCAGCGGGACTGTGCAAATAACCCTGGAAGTGGATAGTGGCAGAAAGCAGTGCTAAAATACTCCCGATAAAGCTATGATATCAAACGCAAGCAACGTCGCTTTGGGTTGCTGTGATGTTATAGCTTTTAGATGCTCAATCACAGGTTGTCTCTGTGCCGAGACAGCTCATACAACAGCAATTAGCCAAAGTCTCACCATCTCTGTTGGTCTTTCTCTCCCTTGCTTCTGTTATCTTCTGTGCATTTTGAACAGTTTTGTTAAGATTTATTATTTTACTAAGATTAATTATTGTTCTTCACTAGCATATTCCCCCTGCCACTAACTGTTTGAGCAGGGCCACCGTCAATGTCTAGAATGGTGATGAATTACCATGGCAGTATGTCACTTACACTCACTCTTGATGTTGTTAGAACTCTTACATGGCAGATTATATGTAATATATATATATATATATATATATAGTTTGTTTGTTTCAGACAGGTAGAAGAGACACATTTATAAAAATATTATAATAATATGCATGCTGAGCATGATGGAGGAGCTATGTTAGAACCGAGTAGTAGTAGTAGTAAGGAAATAATGAGAAGGAACAGTCATTTGAGGCTGGAGAATGGCCATCTCTAGAAAATAGTCAAGGATTTAATTAACAATCATCTCTTTATCTCGTCCAATTCACACTTTATTTCTGACGCACACACACAAAGACACACAATCCACATTTACAGCACAATTTCACAAATAGGTTAAATTTGAGACACTTGTCTTTATCTATCATTAGTGTACTTGATAAAGTCAAATTAAATTGATATTGAGTGAATAAAACTGTGGGGATTTGTGATTTTGTAATTCACCTTTCCACATCTGAGTGTGTTTGAAGAATTCATGAGTGGTAATCTGCTTTAATCTACATTATGTTCACAATGATTTGAATGAAGCATAATAGCCATTCAACTTGGTGTTAGAACTAAAAAGGTGTGAAGAAAATGTTTCCACCTGAAGCCCTCTTAAAAACGTTTTTACTTGGGGAACAAATTGAAGTCATCAAAAAATGTGAGGGGTCATCCTTCACAATAAGAGAGTCTTACCACAGTCTCCAGCCTAAAGCTACAGAAGATTTGTACAATTCAGTGTGAGTCTAATGACCTTGCCTGATCCATAAAAGGCCATCTCACTCTGCCTAAGGACGTGGAACGTCTCCCCACTATACATTGTAGTATCTGTCTCAGACAGTCAGTCCTGATGTCCATAAATGGGTAATGCGGTTTAAGATAACAAGAAGAGACACCCATCATTATAATTTGTCTGTTCTTGAGTCCTCTTAACTAATGTGACGACCTAGACTCTCATTACTGCTGTCTGGTGCTCTTCTCTCTCTTTGACCCGCAGTTTCCGCCCGCAAACACAGCGCCTCCCACTGGCGGATCCAGAACATTGCACAAGAATCTGTTGACAGCTCTGATGAGGAGTTCTTTGATGCAAGAGGTTAGTATCATATTGTTATGCCTGTTACCGCAATTCATCACTCTCTTTTCCCCTATGGGTCGCTCATTCTCTCCTTATCTGTCTTTTGTGAGCACTCTGAGAAGTGTCAAATCCCATCTGAGGTGTTCTTGAAGCTTGCCACACAGGAGGATCGGTTGACTCCGATAACTTCTGAATCTGTAAATAGGCAATAGGATATTAATTAAAATATAAGACACTGTGATATTATCTATCAGTTTTAAGTATGGTCATGAGGGCTACTTAACAAGGTTCAGTGATTGCTGTTTGGATGGAGTTGAACATAATCAGTCTCCAGGTTAGCAGGGAGGCTGATTGCTCCTGCCAGACCCTCCAGCAGCAGAGCATCTGGTTCATGTGTTGCATGGTATGGGCTTGTAGATTTGGATGCCCCCTCCCCCTCCTCTCCAAGTATTGTTCAACATGCAACAAAATCAGTCTTGACCACAACTATTTGTTTAGAAAGAGTTGCGCTCTCTCTCTCTCTCTCACACACACACTAATTGTATAGGCAGTTACTTATTAAGTCTGTCCTCTAGATGTTGTTTTCCATGAAATAGATCATGCAGATATGATCAAACCAATCACATAGTAGCTGAGGAATTTGACTTAATTAAGATGATCAGATTCTCCTAAATTCTGCCACATCAGCACTATGTAAAATAAGAAAATCTCCCAAAAATTAGACACCATAAAATAGAATAGAACATATCACAAATCAAATTAGATATATTCTGTTTAATAATTACACATTTAATAATTACAGGTTTTATCTCATATCCCATATTGAAACTGGGAGCTTATGAATTATTTGGCTGGGTCTCTAACGCTTTCATACACACTCTTGCTTAGTGTTAATTCAGGGAGTAACAGACTGTGGTTAAACACACCTCATCTCCCTCACAATCTCTCCTGCACACTATCTCTCACTTAGGCATGAGATACTCATTCTTGATGAAAGAGAGGGACGTATGTCATCATTTGTAATTGCTGGGGATGGGGAGAGAGAAATAAGGTGTTTCTCTACAACCATTTTGCAAAATGGCAGTCAGGACCAATGTGTATTTCAATGCGTGTTTGTATGCATTTTATTATTACCAGTCGTACTATTGTCTACACAGGAAGGATGATGGGTTTTGGACAAAGTCCTGCAACAAAAAGACAAGCTCTCACTGCATTTCTCAAATTTTAGCTCTGCTTTGTTTCTCTGTCTCCCTACCCCATTGCAAATTAAGTGAGTTGGGTGTTTTTTTTTCTGGGATTGGACTGGATAGATGATTGAGTGCAATCAGTCGCCCGCTTGTGGCTTCAATCTTTTTAGGAGACAAATTCCTCATTCATAAGCATGAAAGATGCTGCACACTCGTACAAAAGCAAACTTCTAGAAAAGTCCAGATGTTTGCATCAAATTGAGTTGGAAAAGTGCCAGCCACTTCTCTTCTCTTTCATGTCTGCCTGTCTTTATTATTATTTGATTGGCCTGTACTTTTGAGGCTCTTAAGTGCTGATGTGCCAATGACAGCTCATCTTTCTGTGCCTGATTGTGGCACAATATTGAAGTAGCTTTGTGACCACCCACTTTGCAAAAGGATTAATGCAAAGTATGAAAACAAAAACTAGATAACCCTTTCAACCCACATCAAAGCATTCATATCAAGGTTAAAATAAAACCTTGTAAGAAGAAACAATTGGGGAAAATAAAATGCAACACTGAAAGTGTTTGTGTGCCCTTTTATGAAGGTATCATGAAGGCAGAAAGAGTGGAAGTTGCTTTGGGGATCACAAGGGAAGTTTATGAACTCATCAAGAAAGTAGGGCTGAGTCCTGTTGAGGGGACATGCCAAGTAGCAGGTCACAGGGGACAGCATAATGGCAAAACGCGGAATGCACCCACTACAGAAACCATGGCGGGGTCATTAACACGATGCACAAAATAGGGCAAAAACAACAGTTATTTTAAGCTGGTCGTTCACTTTTGGCAGGCTCTCAAAAGGATGCTTTACATGTAATTGAAGGTCGAAAAGACCATCTGCTGTTGGAGCAACAGAGCGCAGGATTCACGTCAGAGGTGGAGTGATAGAAGGAAAACTGAGAGGGAGTTCAACTCCACCACACCACTCACGCCACCTCTATCCTTACGGAGTTTGCTCTATTTTTGCTTTAATTAAGTCGGAAACACGTACTATAAGCCCCTAGGCCTATAAAGCCATGATGATGCAGGAAGCTTGTGGCCCTATAAGAATTGCTTTGCTAAGGAGACGACCATAGAGCTGCTATGTGTTGCTTGTATTCTGGTGGTGCTGCTTTCTGTATTTGTCTGGTGCTTAGAGACTGTTTATTCTGCTTTGATGTCAGCTACTTCCCCACTGAATGCCGAGAAAGCCAGCGTCTCCAAGCCTCTTTTGGAGAAATGAATGGCAGCCCCCTAGCAAGTTAAGCATGCTCTTCTGGAACAACAAAACATGGCTAGATTACAGTGACCAGTTGGAAAAGGATATTGGACTGCAGTGTTTTTGCTGTTTGAAACCAGGACAAATCAGGACATAACAAATAACGTATGAAAGTATGAATGAGTGTACTGTTGTTGCTGAGCACAGTCGGTTATAATGGAGCTGGAGGTCTCCGTCAAGATCATCGGAAAAAAGCTGAAGCAATGATTTTGTGTCAGCAACAGTCACACAAACGCACAAACACAACAACTAAGGCAAATGCTATCAACCAGTTAAGAGTAGGCTAATGTCAGTGTTGTCATGACAGAGAAAGAGGCAGACAAAATGGGCTGTAGCCTTTTGTACTTTTACAATATCACCTCATACACCTCGCCAGGAGACAGCCTTACGACCCTGTTCTTGTACATTTTCCTTATTTTTTTAATACTAATAATCATATTTGAAATCTGTTTAAGATCATTTAGGGACTGTAAAATGTTTTATTCTTCTGGAAAAATATTAAATACAAGCACTAAACATATTTCTGCAATGTTACAGATGTACAACTCTAACTAGTAAAAAAGAAATACAGGATGCATTACTCATCATATAGCCTACTAAATGAAGAATTTTCCAAGCAATTATTTTTTGTAACAGTTCGGTGTTGTTTGGGTCAGAATAATAATAAAACATACAAAAGAACCTTTCTTTATATTTGATACACATTTGCCAAAATCTTCCAATTTGTGCAATCCTGCGTTTATATTTGAACCCTCCAGTTTTGTTAAGGGTCAATTTGACCCGCAACTTAATGGATGCAATTTTTAAAAAAAAATTGTTTTTAAATAGTAGGGTTAATGCGTTTGTATGCCTCCACTTGAGGTTTCTGTCATTTTTGGAATCAATATGGAAAATCATAGGGCCCTACTGTTTTTTTTTTATCACCACTGTGACAGACCTATTATCCAACTCCCATCAAAAATAGGGAGCTCTCCAAGGAGGCTCCTCAGTTGAAAATAGATACTGTATGAAGGGACGTCAAGCAGTCTCTTGACCTGAAGACTGCGGGGGCAACATACTATTTCTGCCCTTTGGCTCCCTGCTATGAGGGACAGTGTTGTTGGTCTTACAAAAATATTTATTTGAGTGACGATACGTACTGAAGTCTGGCAATGTAATTTCTTAATTTTAAGGAAATTGTTGTTTGCTTGGCTTGCAGTGTCATGAAGATGGATGGACATGGAGAGACAGCCACCGTTTCTACCCTTTGCACACCACACAACCCCTATTCCTCAAGCCCTTCACAGAGCACATCACATATACAGTACATGAATATTAAACCAAGAGTTTGTCCACTGGAGTAAATGCCTTTTATGCCATGAATTCAATGCAGTTCTGCTCAACCATAAACCAGTTCAACTGTCAGATTGACATGCACAGTTGACAAATCTGCCACTTGTAAAACCCAATGGCTTACCTCATGACATGAGGATGAATAATGAGGATACTTTGTTTGAATCTGACTAACCATGAAAATTTATATATTGCTGTAATTTAAAACTGATATAAATTTAACGCATCATGCATTATTGGTCCGTTATTCATGTATAAGCATTCAACAGCTGGAATTTAAATTGAGGGAATACTGGTTGTTATTGATGTGACTGATCAGCTTTCATCAGAAAGTACCAGCCACCATGGCCATTAGACTCAAATCGTTTTTACATAATGCTTGATAGGCACCTTATAATTATTGGACAAAGAAAAAACTATTATACACTTGACATTTATGTCAGGTGGTAACTGCGAAGAAGCGGGCGTCTTTTCAGGCCACTTATCCCAGTTCTGGTGGAAGTCATGTAGACTATTTGTTATATATTGTTTAAAGCACATATTTGTATTCTTGTAAAAAGAGGGAGTTGTGTATTTAAACTGTAGTGGGATAGCACGCACAGATCTTTGGTGGTCTAAGCTAGCTGAATTGAGGCTACTACACACACGCAAGTTAGGTAGTTAGACTGCATCACCAAAGACTTGGGTCAAGGTCAAGGTATCCTTTGCCGAAAATTGATGTCTTTCATTTTCCTTTTCCTATTCATTATCTACCCCTCCTCAACCATCTGCTCTTCCATTTATGTCTCCAGAACATGTTTCTATTTTGCTATGCCATCCATCTTCTGTAGCCTACATGCTACAAAGACCAACACAAAATGTTCTCTTCGTCTTTGCATTTGTCCACTATGTCAGAGAAATCCAAGAGAAAGTGCTAGCTTTGTGGTGTCAGTGATATGTTTTGTGTAACAGCAATGCATAAAGTTGTCATGAATGAGGAATTAATCCACACGTTTTTTCTCTCTATGCTGTCAGGTTGAAGGCCGTCTACCTTATATCACTTCTTCTCTCATTTCGTTCAGGTTGTGAAGACGCTCCCTCTCCTTAATCTTCCTGCCTCTAAAATCAGATTATACTTTTGGTTTCAGCGGCTTCTCCTCAAATCCTTTTGGTGTTATAGGGGTTGGCTTTGTGTTAGCCTTGCTTGATGCCCCAGGTGTTTTATTGTATACAATGCAATCCGGTTCTAGAGCTCAGTCTCTTCCCCCCTTGTGAGTAGCAGGCTTTCTACTTTGGTGTGTTTCCCTTTTTGTACTTTAAACACATCTCACAAGAGCTGGGTCCCTCTGTTCTGGCTGTAAGCTGCTCTGGCACAGGCCTCTGATCAGCTCTCTCTCTCATGGCATGAGTCACTGTTGTCTCTGTCTGTGGTGTATACCTGATCCTCTGTCCTAACACTGGCCTGCTGTCTGACTGCAAGGGTAAATTGGCCTCAAGACTTTGGAATACATGTGTAAAACTGTGCGAGTGTAGTTCCATCAAATCCTTATAAATAAAGGGAAGAGAGGAGAGGGAGCAAGCCAGGGATACAGAGTGTTAGAGAGAGTTAGACAAAGATAGTGGCCAGGAGGCTATCCACAGCCGATCAAAGTGGACAGGCCTTTGCCGAGCAGTGTCAGATCCTCTCTTAGCTGCCAGACTTGCTGCCGCTCAGGTCATTCTTACCCTAAGCACACCATCTTCCACTTCAAAAAGAATCCAGTGACAAGTGTATGGAAATCCTGATCTGTAGATTCAGGTCATATTTACTTTTCATCTAACCCTTTAAGTTAAACAGACCACAGTTTCCTAGCCAATTTTAAGAGGCTTAACTATGGTGGCCAAGGACAAGAATGCTGCTTTTTAGAAATGCTTCAACAATATCACAACACTGTCACAGTGGCAATAGCAGTTTGATGACTCAGATGTTTGAAAAGATGCTGCTTATTTGCTAATTAAGGCAGCAAAATAAAAACTGTCCGCTGCCAATAGATCACAATGGTGACATTTTCTAGTTTTCCCTGTCTGAACTGTGTGTGTGTGTTTCGTATGTCCCAGCAGATGTGCTGGAGGGGAAGAATGCCATTCTGCTGGGTATGAGTCAGTGGAACTCCAACGACCTGGTGGAACAGATCGAAACTCTAGGAAACATGGACCAGTCTCAGGGTATGGCACACTACATTCATGCTCTAACACACAATGTTTGTAAATGGAGGTTTGCATGTTTAACATTTCAGAAACGAAATATTCCCCATTTGAAGAAAAAAAAAGATTCTGTCATTATTTTTATCTTTAATTTAATCTTTAATTATTTTAACTTTGGAAATAAACTTACAATCCTACGAAATTTAGTAACAGAATCATGAAACATGGTACATCCTTCTACGTTTTCAGATATTAGGTTAAAAACTTTGAATTTTTTTCTTAAATATGGATATCTTATTATCTTATCTTAGAATGGAGCGCTTTATTTTGATATTTGGTACCGGTCTTATTTCAAGCAAGACAAATGTTTGCTATTTGAACGTGTTTACAAGTAGAAGGAAGACTTCAGCTGAGTGGTCATATTACTTTATCGATTCTCTAGTTCTTTGTTCTTATCTTGTCCGCTCAGTAGCTGCTGGGAAAGCAAGGCTATAAGTCACTCAAGTGAATTTGGTTGTTATTTTCCTTATTCTTCAATAATTATGTCAGCTCTTGTTTTGAAAATGTTCCCTTTTAAATTTTATCTGGGATTTGCTTGAATTCTTCTCTATCTCAGTACAATGATTTAAAACCCCGAAGGAAAAAGCAGCAGCACTCATTCTGCTCAACCCTAGATTGCCAGGGAATTTTCCAGAGCCAAGATGAGTGGAGGCAGGTTCCCAGATAATCCAATAAATTCCACCGAAACATTCCCCATGCTTCTCGCTTTGATTTTTATTGACGTTGACACTACTTGAAAATTAAATACAGTCCAATGAAATTGTCCATGAACTATAAGTAGGACAACTGAATATACAAATTTGGCGTTGTTATTATTTAAATTATTTTCCTAATGAACATCTAATGCTTGGTGGGAGATTTATTCGTTTAGATACCATGATTCTTTTAAAGCAAGTTTATTCTATAGCTATACTGACTGCACCTCTTGGGAGGCCTTGCTCAGTGTATTATATTTTTTCGGATGCGGTAACTAGCCCTGTAGGCTCAGTATTGCTGCTCAGGAGCATAAATCAATAGCAGATTGGTTGTTTGCTGTTTGCTTGGTGTTATAGGCAGACCAGTGGGCTTAATAGAACAGTGGAGAGTTCAGTAAGGGGAATGCACCACAACAAAGCACAGCGTATGACATTAATCACAAAACAATAATTCTTTCCTCCCAGACCTGTAGCAATCCGCCTTTGTTACCTAAGTGACCCATGGGTAACCCTGCTGAACTATTGAAGAACACAGTAAGGAATAAAAATGCCACAAGTAGTAATGGCACAGAGCTGACACTTAAATAACTCTAAATGAACTCTCGCACCTGCTCTGGATAATTGTCTTTCCTACATAGTCCATCTCATCATCTCTGCCTCTCAACCTTCACACATCCCCTCCTTTCCTGCATTTTTTTTTCTTCACTTCATCCAACATCAGCTACGTGTAATCTTCTCTTACTGCACCAATACTGTTCACCTGTGGCCTACCAAACTATACCCTTTGCTTTTCATCTGACACTCACAGCCATTATAAACACAGAAGTGTTCTGACATCCCTGTCCTTTCTTCCATTTGAAGGGCTCTCCAGCCGCTCAGCGTGTAAACAGTGTTATCAGAGTACATTTGAGCAACACGGAAGCTACTTTGTATCCCTGCTTTCCCACAACAATTTTCAAGGACTGCTGATACCACAAAATAGTGGTGCATAGTGGACACTGTATAACTGTTCCGTCTGCGAATTATGAACTCGGTATTAGTGTGCGATTGTATTGGCTGTTGCCAAGCCTGCTTACTAAACTTGGAGTTGGAACCACTGTGCCGACACAAGGAAAGAACCTGTTTAAGATGGCCAGCTCATGGGTTTGATATAATCCTATAACAACTCGTTAATGTAACGAAACGCAGGCCCTCCTCTCCCATGGCAACATGCTGAATACTCTTCGATGGAGCCTGCATTGTGTTATTGTCAACGATACTGTTGGCAGTCCCCCTTGCAGATCACATCAAGTTAATGAAAGGGAAGTGTATTCCAACTTGGCTGTTTGTTGCCAGTTTCAGTGCCTCTGAGCTTCCCGCCTGTCTCCTGTAACACCACCATAACATGTACGCGCAGGATAAACAGTGTGTTCTACTCGTCTGTATTCTCCCCAACACCTTCTCCCCCGTCAAGTCATTTGTCAAGTGATTTCCAACACATGCTGTGAGAAGGCACACTCTCCCTCATACGCGAATTCTCATTTGATACATTTTTCTCATGATTTTTCTCTTTTAAACACAAAATGCCCTGAGCTCAAGAGCAATGTCTGTTTTAATGTCTGTGTACGGGTGTGTCTGGGTATTTGTGCCATCTCTGTGGTAGACCTCAGTAGTTTTTTGTTTTGACAGGATGTGAGGTAGTGAATATGGCGTGATGGCACATTGAGAACTGATAATCACACCTGAACAACAAATCGGAGCTTTGCAGAGAGGAGGAGGAAATTAAATGAACAGAACCACATTTCAAACCCCAGGCACGTCTGTTCATAGTTAACAGCTCCCACGACCTGTTCTAAACATTGACTCAGGAGTACTGGTGTTTGCATCCATATGGGTCTTGCATGTTGATTTAATTATATGGTAAGAGAGTGCTAGTGTGAAGTCCCAGCAGAAGTAGCGAGCGACCAGCCAGAGGAGAGGCTGGCTGGCCAGCGGACAGCAACAAAGGCTCTTCACCTCGCCTTGGCATGTCTCTGCCCTGCAGGGGGGTGTCACATACTGGGAGCAGCCTCTACACATCGGCGGGGAGCAGCTGGGCAAATCAGGGACAGACTGGTGTGTCTGTGTGTGTGCATGTGTGCATGCTGATCCCCTGGAGTGTGTTTGTCGTCAGAAAGAGCAGAAATTGTTGAGTTGGCAACTTACCGAGTTTTCTTTTTTACACTAGGTTTATGAGCTGCAATGCAGCACTACGGCTCGAACACCAGAGAACAGATGGCTGAGTATGTTAGCATAACAAGGGGTCAAACAGGAGACAGAGGGAACATAATTTAAGATTAGCCTCTAACCCACAACTACTTGGCTACTAAAATGACTGAGAATCTTTCTCCCTTTAGCTTCATCCGGGAAAGTCATTGGGACTCTCTATGACAATTTCCGTGCGTCATCATCGTCCATTTTCCTATTCCTCTTTGGTTCAATATCTGGTCAATTCCCATCGACATGGTCCAGAGAACACCCGTGGCCTCGCCAAGATATTCTTGGCTTCCCTTTGTGGAGTGAGGAGTGCATCCTACCTTGTTTTTGCCCTTCCGATTAGGGCTGTCACCCCCTCCCTTCTTTTTACTCTTCTTCTCCTTCTTCTAAGCTGATAGAAATCTGTCATAGTGGCAAGAGTTGTTAAAACCAGAGCGACGTAGAGAAAGAAACGGGCAGAGAGAGGGCTCATGTAATTGGCATCGGCAGGGGAGTAGGGCTGAGAACAAAATGTTTTCATTGCATTTATGGAGGA
This sequence comes from Galaxias olidus, assembly GCA_026901105.3. Classification (NCBI taxonomy): domain Eukaryota; kingdom Metazoa; phylum Chordata; class Actinopteri; order Galaxiiformes; family Galaxiidae; genus Galaxias; species Galaxias olidus. The sequence goes on from JAPMUY010003852.1 coordinate 192,482, forward strand.
ATGAACACTCATGCTCATTTCATAGCAGAACAATGCTATAAACGATGATGAATCACTGATCATGTTTGATACATGAAATGTTATGATGAAGTCCTCCAGGTGCCAAGGGTGTGACTGTGTACAAGCTGGTCGATCTGGAGGGACGTGAGGCTGTAGAGTCTCAGCCTGTGTGGCCGCTGGTCTCTATGCTTGGCCTAGTGTTCTGGTCTCTTGAGTTTTTTTGGCACCGTTGGTAGCAGACATTGCACTGCTTTATAATGGCACTCTCTGTTGCACTCTGGAGAGAGCTTTCTTGGTAAATTAATAAGTTTAGAGCAATGCTGTGAGGCAGGCACACAGCCACTAAGCAGCTCATAGCTTTGTAATGCCCATATTGAAGGGCAGGACGCCCCAACCCAGAGAAACAGGAAGCCAGAGAGATGGGTAGAGAGGAAGTTAGAGAAGAAACGTCAGCGTTGTACTGCTACTGCAGCCACAAAGACCTGGATGGCCCACCTGCTGGCTGCCTGGCCGCCTGCATTAGAGGCTTAGACTGAGGACCACAGGAGGCTGCTTTTAACGCTCAGCCAGCCCACCAGGAATAGGACTACGTCAATGCACTTCAATATCAAACAAATGTCTTATTTGTAGCAGGAGGGATGAACAGCTGGGCTTGTGTGAGAAAGCATTTCCTGTGACGGTCTATGCCATTTACAGATAAATGAATAACACTAAGCGAGGCTAATTTATATTCATTCTAAAAGATCATGGCTATTAAATCTAGCTATGCTGTACTGAAATAAATGGATGCCACCTAAGGTTGTCATTCGGATTCTAGCACACATTGAACTCTCATTGTAAAGCAATAAAGATAATTGGCAATGACGTTAGCATGTTCATTGGATTTCCTTCAAGAACACACTTGTTTTTTTACAGTTAAGATAAACACACTTTGTCCAATTAAAGTTGCATTCTGATATAAAGCGTGTGAACTATCATTATTTTAACTCCATTTGTTTATACCGGTTGCGTTCTTTGTGTATTTCATAAAACACCGCCAGCCGTCCTCCATTCCACCTCCCATTCCCAACAAAAAGGCAGTTGTCTTTTGATTTAATCTAACTTCGTGACCAGAATAGTGCTCCATGTGTTGTCTCTTCTGTGTGTGTGTGTATGTGTATGTGATTGTAAAGTTAAGAGTGTGAAGTGAGCAGGAGGTGATGTGAGACCAGTGCGTCAGGCTGAGCTGTGGGCAGGCAGGCAGTGGGCTGGGAGCAGGGCAGCTGACAACATATGAGCGCGTGAAAGGCTCCCCTTGGCAGCCGGTCCTAGACGATAGAGACCAGATAAACAAGTAGCCAGTAAATCACACAAAGCCAAGCCAAGCCATGACGCGGAGATACAGAGAAAAGGGGGAAGAGCAAGGAAAAGGAGAGGGGTTGGGGGAGCTCAGGAATAAGAAGACAGAGCATGCAGAAGCTTCCGGAGGGGGTAATGAGTTTGGCCAGCGGCCCATTATATGTCACACTACACAGATATAGCCTGTGAGACAGCACAGGTGGGTGAAAAAAAAGTTCCTCCCTCCCTCCATCTTCTTCACAGTGCTCAGGTTTATTTGCATTGGTTGTCTCAGTTTCTGACACGACAGAATCCAATTATATCAGAAAACACAAGGCCATGATGACAGGCAACTGTAACTACGGGACAGAAACCTGGTGTTATGACAGTATTTACTTTTCTGAAGTCTGTGGTTATGAGATTTGAGCTTAAAAGCACACTGTATTTGGAGGCCCAGTTCTATGTTAGGAAACAAATAGAGAAGCTTCAGCCATTCTGAAATTGGTTAGCTCCTCCAATCCACAATAAATGTCCCCCCTTTGTTATCAGTGCATCAGTATGAAGAGGCTCGGGTAATGACTTTCCTCTCCCCTTCTCTCCTCTCGTCATCTCCTCTTTATTCCCCCTAATGCTCTCCTTCCCTCTGCCTTTTCTTTGTCATGCCCATCTCACTCTCTCTTTTTTTCAACTCTGACTGGCTGTCCTCTCCTTTCCTGCTGATTTGAACCTGCTTAGAGAGTCTGTACCGGCTGGGGCACCCACGCTGTGTCCCTCAGAGCAGCATCGATGGACTTGAGGACATGGAAGTAGGTTTACAATAGATCGTTTCCACAGTATCAACTACTTCCCAATGACCACCACAGTTGTAACATTCACTGGCTGTTCAAGTCCTTTTCCCCCCTGCAACTTCCCTCACGTTTCCTCTTTCTGTGTTCTTTCTCTCGTCCTCTTTTGTCCTGCTCTGCTCTGTAGAAGAAGTGTAAAACTCACGTGCTGATCCTGGTGGTGCATGGAGGGAACATTTTGGACACCGCAGGTGGCGACCCTGGCACCAAGGCTGGCAACACAACCACACTGGCTTCTGTGCTGGAGAAGGTGGCGCGTGCCCATTTCCAGGCTGCTGCCGAACACGTCATGATCAAGCTGGTGCCATGCCCAGCCGTGTGCGCTGAAGCCTTCTCCCTCGTCTCCAAGTGAGTAGGGCTGGGGCAATGAAAGTGCAACCCTAAAATGTAGACGGGGTGAATCATAGGTACATAACTTATCAAATACAAATAATATGCTGTTGTAGTGAGGTGCACAAACATCACAAACAAGCGACTACTCATTTCGTTATATAAATTATTATATATAAATTATATAAATTATTTTTATTGAAATATATTGATTCTAATAAAATATTTTTGATTAACAAGTTGCGATTTGGTACGTGTACATTTATGACCACTGCCTCGTTTAAAACAATGCGAGCATGATAGAGAACTTTCACTCTGTTATGGCTTTTCAGAGAGTTGGCTACTCTCACGCAATAAAAACAGAGTGGATTCACATGATTTGTTGTTTTACAATTATTTTTGGCATAAATGTATTAGGTGGCCGGCTGTGCAGCCGGGCACCTATTGTGACTGTTATTGTTATTATTCCCCTAGATTCTGTACTTCCCATGGTTAAAAATGCACCACATTTGACACACATGTCCAGGTCCACTCAAAACTACACCCCATGCCATGCCGCCTCATTATACCTGTTGGTGGCGCTATAGCAGTAGTTCAAAGTGTTCAAATAAATCATTAAAAATAGGCCATTAGGGTTACAGCTCTGAAATTGTCAGAACTTGTTCATTGCAGTGAGATGAAACTTTCATTTACTGGCACCCATTAGAAATGATGAAGTCCATCACTGTTTTTTCAAAAACTGGTGGTCTACCAAAAGTGTATAAGTCCAAAACCATAAATCTAATTCACATCAGGATATCATCTTCAGACTCTCAACATTAACCATCCAGAATATCTTGTTGATATTTCCAAAACTGAGTCCACAGCACAGCAAAATGTATTACTGTAAACACTACTGTTAGATAATTTTATAGACGGCAGGGGGCGGGGTTCTTTTGATTGTTACACACCACCATTAGATGAACTGTTTTAAACAAACATTTTAAGAAAAAAGACAAAAAACCTATTAAGACACAGTACATGAACAGTCTAATTTGCTATCTAAAATGAAGTGCATATCAACATTTGTTACTGCAGGGATGCCAACTTGTCAGAAAGCCTCGCACATGCTAGTCATTTATTTGTCTTTGTACTTCAAGAAAAACGACTATTACAGCCATTTTCCCAAGTTCATAACTTCTAATCACGTTTGCAAACTTGTCAGAAAGCCCATGCGTGTGAGAAGAGTACAGTTGTGCGCGCAAAACAAGTGTGCGGCAATTTATTTTGGAGCTTGGGGTTGTGATCGCACGCGGCAGGCATTTATTTGTCTTTGTAGTTGAAGAATCATGGCTATTTACCATTTCCCCAGTTTCATAACTTCTAATCCTTACACTAACCATTAAAAAAAATCAACATAATGTAGCGCCAGACGTAACCCCCAGCATGCCTGGTAAGTAAAGCCTGGTTTATACTTCTGCGAAGCAGCATGTAAACAGCTCTGCGTAGCTTCGAAGCGCAGGGATTTCTGGGAAGCATAGCTCACCGAGGCTCGCCAACGTGTTGACGGGGAGTCCTCCCAAATCCTAACAGCCCGTCGTGCGAAGCGTCTTCTCAGTGCGTCAAACAATCGCTGATTGGTTGAACAGGGTAGGAAGCAAGTAGATATTCGGTAATATTTTGGCTGTATCCAAACAAATTAAAATGTAAATGACACAATGAACTGGAGCAGATAGGCTGATTTTAAATTCGAATCATATTGGTGGTTTTCTATGCACTTAGCTTGTACATAGTATAGCCTATATGCCTATGTTACAACTGTTTTCTGTATTGTTTGATAAACTGTATATTCATATATTGTACAGCACTTCGGTCAACTCTGCTTGTTTTAAACGTTTTCTATAAATAAACTTGATTTGATTTGATACAAGAAAATATGAAAAGCAGTGAGCAACCTTCGGTCTCTTTGTTTATACTTTCGCGGGACATGAACGAGTTTCTGTCTGTGCTTCTTCTACGGTTTTCTGTACATTCTTGATTACTTAATTCGACAATGTCAACTAGTTGGCCCGTTAAACTTACAATGAAGTATGTAGGCAAACTACTGTGCGAAAGTAAGCGCCAAATTAACGTTTACATTCACTAACGCGATCACGCAGAAGTATAAACCAGGCTTAACTCTGTATTGCTATGGACAGTAGATTCTTAATTTTTCCTTGTTATGTTGGTATCATGTTTAGGCAAAGAGCTATGAAGCGTTTTAAACGAATATATCGGTTTATGCTTTTGTTAGATGGGACACTGTGACTGTGTATGGTGTGTCTGTGAATAAGGTCTCAGAGCATGTCTCTTAGACTTAGTACGTGACTTTTTTGAGTGAATATCGTCTATTAAAGGGCCGAATAGACGTGTCTCTGGTGACCATACCCAAGTCAAAACAATACGACTACAACTTTCTCAAATGTTCCTATTGGATTGTCACTTTGCACAAGTGGAAAAAAAGAGGACTGTCTGATATTTATCTTCAGGTGCTGGTGGTGCATATAGTTTGGTAACAGATAATGTTTTCAATTTTGCACATCATCTTTAGGATACTGAAGGTCTTGTAAGTTGGTGGGTGTGCAACCTCCATTTGCTGAGAGTTTTAGGACCATTGCAACCAAATTTCTGTCTTTTTCCTTCTTTTGATTTTTTTAATGCTTTTTTAAAAAAAAAATTTTTCGATTAATGTTCTTTTTTTCTGTCATTCTTTTTATTTGTATAAATAATTGTATTTAAAACCAATACATAGGCTTGATAAACCTTACAGTGAAGGTGTAAAACATTTTGACAAAAATAAGGCCTAATGATTAGGCGGTTGCAAAGACATATTAATAGAGTATACAAAAAAATCGTTAAAATAATTGTTAGATTAGTCGACTAAAACATTATCGTTAAATTAATCGTTAGAAAATGAATTGCTTTGCGCAGCCCTAGTGATGAGGCCAATAGGGAGAGGTCGTAGAAAACACACTTCTTACTCACTACAGCATGCTGTGGCAGCAACACAGGGTTTGCTGGTTTACTATGAAAATTCTTCTCCGTATGCATATATATGATGGTATACTGTATGTACATACTATATATGTGTGACTAAAATATACCTTTTAGTATGTATTCATATACACACACACACACACACACACATATACTGTTTATATGTACAGTGCATCTGGAAAGTATTCATACCCCTTCACTTTTCCCACATTTTATTATGTTACAGCCTAATTCCAAAATGGATTAAATAAAAAAAATTCCTCAACATTCTACACACAATACCGGATAATGACAAAGTGAAAAAAGTTTAGAATTTTTTGCAAATATATTAAAAATAAAAAATAAAATATCACATTTTCCGGATGCACTGTATATATTTTATGCATGCACTTTTATACTTGCAGTATATAATTTCATTGCTAGTATTGGAAACCTGTTTCTATTTTTTTTTTAAATGGCCTTTCTGCCTTTTGAGTGTGTCTGGCCTCCAAGCTGCATACATGTGGGAAAGGCCTTGATGGCTTTAAGGCAGTAATAGTCTGTGATAGGTGGCCTCCATTTGACAGCACCATGTAGTGAATTATTTGTTATATAATCTGACAGTATAGACATACACCGCAGCATTGAAATGTATTTGTCATTCCAGTGGGGTCAGGCAGAATATTCTACAGACCAAAAGAGAATACAGATTTGCAGTTTGCTGGTCGTGAGAGTCAAATGAAACGTTGGGCCAGGGAAGCCAGAAGTGCATTGTTTTGAAGGTTAAACAGGGACATTGAACAAGGAGACCTTAGGGGACATGGGTAGGTTAATTACCATTCCGTTGACATTTTCCAGCCTTTCCAGGCATGTGGAATATTAAGCTACTAACCTTTCTGACTGCAGCTGTTTTAATTTGTTAATCTTCCCTTGAAGGCATGCACACAACAACTCTGTGAAACCGATGTAACAGACTAAAATAGTAGAGGATGAAGAATTGCTTTGGTGTCTCCATGTTTCTGAGGGACGCTGAGAAAAAAGGTTTTGATGACTCATGTGATATGTTTGTCTAGTTAAGCAGCTATGTTTATTATTTTCCCTTGTCTTTATTGCTGTCTGGCAAACGGGGTGGTGAAATGCAGACAAGATGACTGCCACCTCAAGGAAAAGCTGCCAGTCAGTTCGTAGTCCCTTTAGTTAATAATATAAAATAGTGTCGGATTCCCTGCAGTCCTCTGTGACACATTACTAGAATAAATTCCTTTGGCTCTTGGAACTCTAATGCCTCTTACTTCCTCTAATCACCTCTGTTAAGTAATGAAGACCTTGGGAAATGAGAATCCTAGGGTCTGCGGTTGTGTCTGTTTGAGGCAGGAAAAGAATATGTGTGCTAAGAGGATGCCACTATCAGGCCACAGTGCAGAGCTGCCCACGCATGACTAATCTTTTCATGTCACATTCAAATCCGTCACTCCTTCCAGGAAGAATCTTGTCTGACAGAAGCACACATTTCTCAGAGACAAACACCACCATGTTTGCATTTGGAGAAAGTCACATTGTGCTTTGGTCTGTAGTCACTAATTAACCTGGCAGGTAGACCGTGTTTGTGGAGGAGCCCGCCCGGCCAAGACATCCTGTAATGGGCTTTGGAGAGACCTGAAGGCTTTTGACATCAGCAGCTTGACGTCTGCCTGCCTCCCAATGCAGCCGTGGATGAAATAAAAATTTTAATGAAAGCATCCCACGGGAGTGCGAAGGGATTGAATTTTTGTCACTCTTCACTTTGTTGTTTCTGTATAACAGCACTATGCACTCAGAAATGCGTACATCTGCAACAAAGTAAAATGCAGAAAAGCTGTGGACGCTTTTACGTGCTTGTTAGGGTTAGTGTCTGTCCCCCGGCACACAGACACACATACCCTCCCACACTGTACTGACAGGCACTTATTCAATTAACAGCAATATTTATCTGTGTAGGCACTAATCACAGCGCAAGATGTGTGGGTGTATGCAGGCTAATTTCTTTGCATGCCAACACAACATAAACATCAGTGTCATCTTCAGGAAATGTTGGCGGGAAGGGTGGTTTGCCGCTGCGCCGTTAATTTCACACCCTGAATGGATTTGACAGACTGTTTGAAAATCAGGAAGGAACAGGACTGTAGACACGACTACAGCGTGTCAAAGAACAAGCCGAGTGTAAACAGGCCTCTTCATAAGTCAGAGCTTTATTATCCATGAAGAAGTTGTTCCCATAGAGCAGGGACATGTTCTCCACTGGCCGCTTTTCTCCCGATAACTGATGTGGTCTCTGCAGTTTCTCCAGGATGCTCGTGGTGATCCTCAGGGACACCGATTGCTCGTTAGGAGCTTTTTCTGTAAATGAAGGGGCATGGCAATGCTGTCCAGGCACAAGGTATCAGCAAAGACGGCTGTAATAACATTCCCTGCGGAAAGGAATGTAAATGCACACCGATACACGCACGCGCTGTTGTAAAAACGGATGTGAAAGTGTCCTTCTGAAACTTTGCAGCAGCAGATCAAATTAACGAGTGGCAACAAAGAAAATGTCCCCTATAGATTTCCTCTCATAGTCAACAAATCGTCTTTAGTTGCATCCCAAGAAATAACAAACACGTCACAGTTAAACCAGTGAGAACCCCTAATGCAAGAGAACCCAAACAAGCAACGTTTAAATGTTGTAGTGTGATCCTGCATCATCTGTAAACAGACCAAACAGACAGCGCACACTATGCATCTCGGTCTGGATAGAACCATCGCTGAGTCAGGACCCGAGTCGGGGTCCTCCTATTGCTGACTTCTGATCTATACCATCGAGTTTGTGGATTTTATTGAGCCTGCCAAATAGTCCTTCTGCCCTAAATACGATATTGGTTGTTTCATCATCCGGCCTGTGCCCATGCCTACCACTTCATAGAGACCTTTTCCAAATTAAAGTTACTAACGGCAGTTTATCTGTAAGAGATGATTTTGACAACCCCTACAATTTGCTTGGTGTAATTATTTTCCCTAACTATGGCGAAGAAGACATGCAGAATGCTAGTAGTTACTGCATATTGCTAGCCCGACCAACGACTATACTTCAAGTCTGGGCTTTTTTTTTTCTGATTTAGTGACTCATTTCCTTGTGGCATAAAGCGATTTATCACAGTTTTGCGGGAGATCGTGCCTGGTGGCAGACAACATTTGTGTTAAAATATTGAGACTTCAAGAGGACTGATCTGAACCGCGATTGTTTTATTCTCCCATAGACATTACAATGTGCTCTCAGAACAAATGTATTGATAATGCCCTAATATAAAAAAGTTGCCAATAGTTGCTATAAGAAAGCCTGCAAGGCAGGCCTTTGTCCTCTTAGCAGGGAAACCTGTTGCGTAACAAACAGCCATTTAGGCACACTGGAATTAAATAAATTAAAAACACTGACCTTTCGTTTGTTCATTGCATTTTTGAGAGGCGGTGTGTATGTGTGCGCGCCAGCTCAGAATGAATGAAAGATGGTGAAAAAAAGAAGCAGATTGACTCTCTCAAGGTTAGACTGCATTTGAAGAGGTTGATGTGGTGGCTTATCTGTTCTATCAGCCATATCGCTTCATCACTGCTACTAGTAGACGGAGAGGCTGCTGCTGCTAATGGATTTTTGCATCAACACATTACCATGATGAAGCGATCCCCAGTACACAAAAAAAACATTAACGAGTTTTCATCGTGTTTTCTTGCTGCACAAGTCTTGTTCGAATTGTGTTTTTTAAGTACACTTTATTGATCAAAGGGCAATCTAATATGTTGGAATGCACTAAGACTGATTGACATACACTAACCTCAGAACCACGAGCATCTTCCCTAGTTGTTATAAAGTGAAGTGTATAAAGCAGAGACCGATTGTTATAGTAACAATATTAAATACTAGATGTGTGCATTTTCACTGGTCTCACGACTCGATTTGATTAAGATTCACCTGCCAACGATTCTCGATTCTCGACGCATCTCGATGCAGATTCAATTTTCTATGTTACTGCACGTGGCTAGTTTTTCATAAAATAATACTAGCAGCCAGTCAGATAAGTGTTTCCCCTACAATACATTCAACCACTGCTGTTACAAAATTGTTGTCAAAAGCAAAATGTTTTTTGTTATAATTTAGCAAACGCTAGACATCACAATTTGGATATGGTGTTAACGTTATTCCCATGGAGTCTAACGTTAGCTAGCGTAATTATATAGCATTATTAAATTCCATTTGTATAACGTTACTGACGTTAGGGTTCTGGGACTACTCGTCACTACTAACGTTTATATTTTGCAGACGATTCCATCATAATTTGCGCTTCTCAGTCAAAGTTCCATTGTTCAATTGTCAGGATGTCACAAGTCATGGCGTAATTAAACAATTTGTTTTCGGACTTGAAATGGAACACAAGTCAACTATGTAGATGTTTAGCAAAAATATAGGCTAGCTATGTTACTTCCAAATGTACATTAACGTTACAGTAGCCAAAATATGTCACTTGAGAAGGGGGTAAATGCCAAGCTCACTAACAACAGCAGCTGTTACCGAATTAACGTTAGCCTAATGTTCTCAAAACAATAGATTAACTTTAGTAATAGATAACTAACTGCAGGCTATACTTTTTTGTAGGTTGATATTTTACTATGAAAAAAATCGATGAATTATATAAAAATAATATATTTTTTTTACATTTTCAAACTCCAAGTAGGGAATGAGTCTTTACCCCAAGTGAAGGAGTTCAAGTATCTCGGGGTCTTGTTCTCGAGTGAGGGGAAAATGGAACGAGAGATGGGCCGGAGAATTGGAGCAGCGGGTGCGGTGTTGCAGTCGCTTTATCGCACCGTTGTGACGAAGAGAGAGCTGAGCCAGAAGGCAAAGCTGTCAATCTACCGGTCTATCTTCATTCCTACTCTCACCTATGGTCATGAAGGGTGGGTCATGACCGAAAGAACGAGATCGCGGATACAAGCGGCGGAAATTAGTTTCCTCCGGAGGGTGGCTGGCTTTCTTCTGCTTCTTTGCGTAGAAAGGAGCCAGTTGAGGTGGTTCGGGCATCTAGTAAGGATGCCACCTGGCCGCCTCCCTAGGGAGGTGTTCCAGGCAAGTCCAGCTGGGCGGAGGCCGCGGGGCAGACCTAGGACCAGGTGGAGGGATTATATCTCCACACTGGCCTGGGAACGCCTTGGAATACCCCAGTCAGAGCTGGTTAATGTGGCCCGGGAAAGGGAAGTTTGGGATGCCCTGCTGGAACTGCTACCTCCGCGACCCGACCCCGGACAAAGCGGATGAAGATGATGATGATTATGATGATGACATTTTCAAACTCTCGATTATGTTGTGTTGCTGCCTCAATGCAGTCGTCCACGTCCGCATCGTGATGCATCTTAAGAATCGAGAAATTTACACACCTCTATTAAATACTATATCAAGCCTTTGCTGATATAATGTTATATGTACTTGCCAATTGGATTTTGTTATTCAAGACCTAAACTAAAAAACATTTTCAATTGAGAATCTCCATTGACAGTGAGATTTAGTCTAGAACTAGGCTTAATCCCTGTACGGGAAATCGGACCATAGAGTTTTACATGCTCACTTACCAAAAACAACTCAACTAATGGTTATTTAATTAGGAACCAAATGAGTTACTAATCTTTGATTTCAGTTGAGATTTTTGTAGTAAATATTTAACTGTAATTGTTATTCGGAGAAAAACTAAATTGCATGGTAAATGGGACTGGACTGCATTCATATGGCGCCTTACAATGTTGCCTCTCATTCACCCACCAATGACGCTTGCCTGCACATCAGGAGCACCTCGGGGTTCAGTGTCATCCTTAAGTACACTTCGACAAATGGACAGGAGGAGTTAGGGATCGAACCGCCAACCCTCGGATCAATGGACGACCCACTCTACCTCCTCAGATAAAGCCGTCCCCATGAGTTATAAAGATGTTTATTTTGCCTGCCTTACTGTACTGTGAATGTAAGTAAAAAAACATATTGTATATACTCTTCGATTAACTTTTGCACTGCACATTCTGAACGTGAAATTGTTCTGTTTCAAAATCATGTGGTGGACACTTCAACTCTTTCCTCTTAGTTGTCCCCAACTACAACTATGCCTTTAATACCGGGGTTTGTTAAATAAGTCTGACTGTTATTTCCCTCCTAACTGCTCATGTATTGTATAGATGTCTTTGTGGGTGGTCGAGGCAAGCAACCCTTTCACATTTGTTTTGCCCACATCGCTATGTTAATGATTTTTCCCTAATTAGGCGTATTGATGCTCACTATAAACACTAGCTTCCCTCACTGAATTAGAAATTATATCCTGGAGAACAAAGAAGCTTCCATCCAACAATGCTGCAACCAAAAAATAATGGCAGTGTTTGTGCTGTGTTTTTAGTTGACGTCAGTGGCAGCTGGTGATTATGGGCCGGTGAGGCCATGCCCCAGCAAAAAAAATGAAAGAAACAAATATATAATAATACAAGGCAATTGTAAGCGGAATGGCACTAGAACGTTCCCAAAATGAGATGCTAGTAATCAAAACGTGTACGGCAAGTTGTGAAGATTATAACAAGATCATAATAGCATCGCGAAGCGGGAGTGCTATTTGGTGGGGCAAGCCCCACGTCTGCACAGAAACACTGCAATTGCTGATCGAAATACAATCAAAACGTTCAGTTGCGCATTCACTTAACTGTCTTTTTATGAGAACTGGTGGGGCCCGTCAAGACTAGGCCCCTTGCTTTACTGCATATGACTTGGCACTTGCAGCGCCAACCTGCTTGTCAGTTGGCCTGGTACTGCAATCAGATAAAATTAACAGTTGAGTGGTCCTACTGGAAATCAAGCGTTCAGGTCCACATCAACCGATTGATCTTGTGATAAAAGAAAAGGAAAAGAGTGTTTTTAACACAGAATGGTTCACAAACAAAAGTGGCATAGGAAAATCTTTATTTTCTTTTCCTTGTCTTTTACTTGCCTCAGATGGAGGAGAGTGTGGACAAAATTGGGGTATCAGGATTTAAAACACCTGTCAGAAAGGCCAATAAAAAGTTTTTGGTATAATTTACTATTGGAGTTTTCTGAGAAATTGCTTCATGAATTGCTTTTGATGTCTCCATCAAAATAGTAGTTTATAAATAAGAATGAAACAATAGGCCTAAGCCATATCCCATTGTAGGCTACTGCATTGTCTAATGATCAGCCACATTTCCGTGGTTCCAGGAATAGTTTGTGCATGTATCAACAAGTGGGTCTTTATAGAATATAAGTGTTTTAGCGCATTTAAATGTTGAAAGTTTTGTTTGTTCCCCCCACCGGGAAATAAATCCACCGGCCACCACTGGGTGACGTTAAGCTCATCCATTTGGGAACCATTTGGAATGTAATCAGGTGTTTAATTATCCATTATTGAAACCGAATAATTTATACGAGACAGGTGAAAGGTTCTGAACTGAATTGATCTTGCCAGGGTGGAGCGGGCTTTGATGGTCACGTAGCTCTGCGCTCTGAGCAGGATTAATTGGACTTTGTCCTATTCCTGGGGAAAATCCATTTGATCCGAATGACCTGTGTCTGTTTGCATTTTGAACTCTGTTAACAAGACTGGGGTTAGGGTCAGCTGTAACCTGCTGGCCCTCATAAACACACCACACTGGCATACGGTGACATTTTGGAACGTCACCTCCAGCCACAGGAAATAAGCCTCATAACTAATTGCCGCTGGAATGTCAATGCATAATAACGTTTCAATACAGGTTGCTTTTTCAGTAGGCTCCTTGTTTAAGCAACGGCACCCATTGGCTTCCATGAACGTTTTCATCTTGGTAGATGAGAGAATAGTACATTGCACAAACACTATCCCAGTTTTCCCACTCTTGGGGTCTCACCTTTACAACAGAGCTCTCTCTTTTTTTCGCACCCGCAAAGGCGAGATGCTATTCTCTCTAGCACAGTAGAAGCGATACATTACAGCCAGTCTCCTGGGAAGTGGCGCTCCCCTTGATGACAACTAGACCTACTGGAGCCCTGCTGTCAGAAATTTAACCTCCCAGACAAAGCCATTACAGTCTGTTAGACACCTCCTTGAGGGCAGGCTTCACACTCATATTGCCTCCCACTGGTGCTGTAGTGGGCTTTTTCCTTACCTCGGCCTGTCCCTGCTGTTAATGAGTGATGACGAGGAAGTGTCAGGCTACAGCCATCTTTCAGCCTCTGCCCTGCGTTTGCCAGTTCATGTACCCTGGTCAATGGCTGATCGATGGTGACAGGGATGGCACAGCTGCGCTATGAAAGCATGCAGGGGGCACAGCAATCGCTCACCGTTTCCACACGCTGTCGGATAAAGGTTTTCGTCTGTCTCACACACGCGAACGGTTTCACCACGATAGTGTTTTGAACTCACCATGACCTCTGTCTCTTTACTATTCACGCCTTTCATCCCTTTGCGAAAGCATACTCTTTTGCTCCCCCCCACACTAAAAAAACGGACTGTTTCCACCTAAAATGTCCTGTCTGTAATGATGTGAGCAGACGGACAGAGACGAGACATTGGGAGGGTAGGCTGTGCCACAGTTTGCACCTGGAGAGGGGCTTCAAATCGAGAGTGAACGACAGAGCGAATGGGAGGGAATGCATTTGGGATTGCCAAGGGTAACTGATGCACTAATGGATATCTGACTGTTCCAAAAATTCAAATCGTTAACTTGAATTTAATAACTTGCTGAACACTGATTTATTAACTTCTTGTTTCGTCTTATTTATGTTGACATTTTTATACAGCCAAAACACTTGACGGGAGTGCTCTTGATAAATGTCACACTATCACGGCGCTATGACCAGAGATGACCTTACTCCTCCCTCTGTCCCAGCCTGAACCCGTACAGCTATGACGAGAGCTGCGTGTCTAGCAGCGTGGACCACCTGCCACTGGCCGCCTTGCCCCTTCTCGCCATAGCCTCACCCCGTTACCAGGATGCTGTAGCTACCGTCATAGCCCGTGCCAACCAAGTGTACCATGGCTTCCTGCAGTCTGAGGATGGCCAGGGCTTCGCCGGCCAGGTAGGCTGCTCTCCTCTAACAGCTGTGTGTGTACGAATTCAAAAGTGCCAGGCTGAATCAAAGCAGATGAGTCATGCTGATATAATAATAAGATGAAGAAGAGGCCTTCGATCTCGCGAGCCAAATCCAATAATGGACTTAAATGATTTCCATAGGATGTGAAAATTGAGTCAAGAGTGGGCTATATAATCGATAAGTTTTAGGACTGCATTTCCCACAAACCTCAGCTCTCCATCATGTCTTTAGACACCATTAGTTCCTACACGCTTGGGGATGCGCGGGCCCCTGGCGGCACCATGGACTCTAATTAAAGTTGTGGCCCAACAAAGAGACTTCTTACAAGGACATTTGGGCTGTTGGCACCACTTCACACTACCTCCTTGTTCTAATCTTGTGTGTTACTTTTTGTGTCCATAGCAATGCAATTACAATACGATACGCAAAAACTGTGGCTGCCAGTCACACCAATTCCACTAGAACGGTGTTGTTTTGAGTTCTAATGAGTTTGACTGTTGCCATTTAGATTCCCCTGCCTATCTGATCAGACATGGGCCCAAATACTACTGCTGTGGCGGTTCGGGTATATTGATTAAATAGAAAGAGAGAGTGGAAGATTTCTAAATCTATCTCAATTTGCGCTGTTTGTGTTTTTGTCTGTTTTTTCTTGAGAAGGTGTGCCTGCTGGGCGACTGCGTGGGGGGTGTTCTTTGCTTCGACGCTCTGTGTTTTAGCAGCCGCCAGAGACACGGTAGCCGCAGCAACAGCAGTGTCAACAACAGTACCGAGAGCCTAAAGGTAGGAGGAGCTCCAATCACCATCACAACAGCACTGTGATGAGGTAGCACACAGCTCTGGTAGCTAGGAATAGAAACTCTCTGTAAATATATCTATCCATCTCAGTCTTTCTCCCTTTCTCACTCACTTTTTCTTTACCTTTTTTCACTAACAAAATAATTCATCTCTGTGGATTAAGCTCTGTTCTTTCCTGCAGAGAAGCATAAGCTGGGTTTCTCCGCTCATGGTTTTTGATAAACATCAGTGGCTCAGCAGGCTAAGAGTGTGTGTGTGTCCCATTCTCTCCCCTTCCCACGCAGGACAACTCTGGCCTGTTGGGGGAGGCCAGTCCTGACCTGAGCTCCAGCAAGAGACTGAGTAAGAGCAACATCGATATCTCCGCCCCCTGCGAGGGGCACATCCCGGCCAGACAGCCCCTTAGCCGCAAACAGAGTGACTCGTATGACGGAGACTCGTCCTCTGGCCAGCACAACAGCTTCTTCCCCAGGTAAAAGGAGAGCAACCTAACACACTCACGCATAAACTCACACACAGATAAGTACAAATGAAGAGCAAAATAGGTCTAATTATTATTCATTCTATGAAACTTTGCGGAGACTTAATTTCCATATTTTACAGAAGTAATGGTTGAATATTGCATACGATTAGGGTACACCATCTGCATTAGAGACCAAAAAAAAAATCTAGATAGCAGTACTGTCGATACAGCTTTACTTTGCCACAATATACACTGAATAATAGTGCCAATTTATGCCTGATTAGTGAGTTGGCAGAGCCCTTGATGGGGTTGCCCAAATAAACATCTCTGGACCTTGTCCAGGTTATCATGGAATGTGTCGTACTGCTGCCATGCTTACCCTTTCAGAGCAACCAGTGTTCCCATTCCAAATCATACGCTCCAACGAGGCAAACAAATTAACTGCTATGTCTGCCCCTCTGCTCTGAACAATGTAAATCATCCCTGTTAATACCAGACGGTGTCCATTGTTATTCTTCTCTTTAGACCCGCAGGCAGACGAGTAGAGCTCTACTGACCCTGTCCTTGTTGATCAGCCCTTTGCCCCCTCCTCCCCCCTCTCAGTGTGGAGTCACAGCCAGGACAGCAAGCCCCTTATTAAAGCCCTACATTCATCAACATGCCAGTCGGGCAGCCTATCCGGCCTTCACCTCTTTATGGGTCAGGAACATTACACCCAACTGACTGAGCCTGCACAAGACTGGGATCCCAAAGGGTCATATGCTAACACCCGCAGCCCTTTCCAAGCTTATCTAGAAGAGATTGCCTCGAGCAGACCAGTGAGCGTACCTCTCTCTCTCTCTCTCGTGCTACGAGACAGGTAGACAGCCTGTGGTGTTCTCATCATCCAAATGACTTGATGGATAGATAGCCAGGAGAGAAAGGCCAAAGAGCAGCAGGAGGGGTGGCAGCAAATGGAACATGAAGCAATCCATGGTCAATCAAATTCCCTTCCCCCCTGCACATCTAGCGAAGGTAGAAGTTCGGTGTTGGCTCACAAGTAGGCGGAGAGGTCTCAGGGAAAATCACAGGGCCTATGCTCTAAGCCTGCTGTTATTCAAACAGCTTTGAGCCCCATGCAGCTTCAGGCGGCTCTGGCCCTGCGAAGTGTGAAGAGCTCTTCAGGCCCTGTCACAAGGGCCAACAATGGCCCCAGTCTCTTCACTCAGCAGAAGCAGCAGCAACACATGCCATAACCACATGCATTGCATGTCTTACTAAGCTTTAGAGCGGAGATTTCTACATCCAGACAGACTTGCATTATATGTGTCCAATATATAATTACTTATATTACTGCAGTGCTAGTTCATAGATATAGTGTATAATGCATTATGTACGTGCCCTAACCATGTCTGTCTGTGATCTTCTCCAGTCTTATGAAAGATGGTGTGGAGGTGCGTCCTGGCGTTAACATCACACTGATGTTGAACCCAGGCCGCTTTGATTTTGAGGTGGCCGATTGTTTTCTGCTGGGCTGCCCTCTGGGACTGGTGCTGGCCATGAGGCGAACTGTTCTTCCCTCTGTTCAAGGTAGGTTCTAACTGGCTGCACCCTCAAAGGCTAGTTAACACAGTGCTTCATCTGTTTCCGCCCTAACATACTATGTTTATTTTGAAATACTGAGAGACAAATGAAAGCTGTAACTAATGTCCCACTGTATTTCCATTTTTCTGCTGTTTTTTATTATGTTTGTCCCTCAGTGAACCAGCTCCGTCCAGCCTGCTCTCAGATCTTTAACCTGTTCTACCCGTCGGACCCCTCAGCCTCCAGACTGGAGCCCCTGCTGCAGCCCCTCTTCCACAGACTACCGCCCTTTGCTGTTCCCCGCTACCAGCGCTACCCGCTAGGCGACGGGCGCTCCAACCTCATAGGTGAGTCACTGGGCAACTCGACGCAAGAAGGGTTGAGAAATATACGGTGGAATTTTCTAATCTGTTCAATTCATTATCTGGTATAATTATATTGCTGTATTTAACAGCTTTGTCTTTGTTTTGTATTTTAAACCTTTTGTGTAATTTATTTGCGGAACCCTAACTCGTGCCAGGAGAGCAAATTATAAATAGAAACACAAACTCAGACACACACATATTTATGCACACACAGACTCTGTTTTAGTGACTTTATAATGACGAGAAGAATGTCACTATGGCGCCTTTTGCTAGAGTGTAATTAGAATTCCTTGTCCGGTGGAGAGAGAGAGAGAGAGAGAGAGAGAGAGAGAGAGAGGTGTAGAGTGGGGAGTCTGAGGAAATGACGTGGAGACTTTGCTTAACGGTGGTTGTGACGCACAATCTTCCCTGGTGTTTTTTGTCTCTCCCAACCTGCCTCAGACAGAAACTAGGACGAGCGCTGCACTCCGTCTGGTGTTCGCATCATGCAACATCCAGCCTGGATTAATAGATAAGGCGGCATGGCTCATTAGAGAAGAGCACCCATATCAACTCTGAAATCACTGCCAGTTAGCCCTGATCACCAAGTAAATTACATAGAATCTATCATCTTTGTAATTCTATCTTTTAGTTGGTTTACAACCAATGAAAGATGGAAATTCGATGTTTGTGTATATCTTAAAAACATATTCTTCCAGTATTACTATTCTATTTAATTCAGTAGGCAGTTTGTTGGCCGAGTCCAGCTGTTGGGTATTGTTAGGGGGTTGGTGGGAAGGCTAATGGGGGTGGGGGGGGGGGTTGTTGTGTTGTTGCAGGGCGAGAGAAGACTCATCAGCTCTCCGCCATTGCTACTTTATGGGTTTTTAATTAGGACTCTAAATCTGCTTCACTGATCAGGCTCAGACACTCATATATTTGCGTGAAACTTGAAATCCCTCACAGGCTCTCACGGGTGCACACACACACACACACACACACACACACACACACACACACAATGAAACACATATGGCAGCAAACATTGAAAATGGGATTATCAGTTATTAAGAATGTATGGAATCAAATCTTGTTCCTTTGGGTATGTGGCCTGCACAGTAAATACATGTCCACTCTAGCTTTAATTTTGATTAATGATTTTAATACGGAGACAATAAGACCCCATATTCCCTCTGGTTCCTGACACAATCTATGGGCAGATGGGAAATATAATAATCTCAACTGTCCAACTCAAGTCGTGAGGGCCAGCAGTAGAAAGATTATCAAATGATGTGTCCAATGTCTCCCTAGAGCTCCTTTCTCTTGTGTGGCAGCTGCTTTGGTTAGGCGTCCTTTGAAGCCTCTTTGTACAGAAAACATACTTCATGCCTCCTGACCATGTATGAAAAATCTCTGCGCTCCCTCCCACCACCTTTTCTACAGAGGCCTGGCCCGTTTCATTTTCCACAGACCCCTAGTCTCGTCCTCTTGTCTATTTTTACACTGCCCGTACAGACAAAGTGGTTTTGATTATGACTCGCCAGTCACTGAGAGCGGATACTCTCACTTATGTTCTGAGAGGAATAGGCCATTACTACACCCTGAGATTTTGAGAAGGATGCTGTCCCTCACTCTTTTAGAAACCCTGCAACAGACACACTTTCTCACAGTTATGTCTCGTCTCTATATTTATACCTTTGCTTCTCCCTTGTCCCTAGTTCTGTCTGGTCATTTGTTTTTCACTCCCCTAGTACTATTCATTCACCCTTGGGTTCTCTTTAAGCACATAGCCTTTAAGATGGTTGTTAGGTCTGTGTGTGCGTTAGGAACTGTTTGAGGAGAATATGTCAGACAGCAGATTTTTTTTTCTCCCCCGTCCTCACTCTCAGAACACTTTCTCTCTACCCTTCTCTCTATGTGTGTCTGTGCTCATTGTGAAAGACAAAGTCCCTGCTAACCCTTCAGACTGACAGTGGATGAAGGCTCATTCAGAGGGGACGGAGAAGGCCTCAGCAGCATGTATGCTTGTGTGTGAACCTGACCTGGTTTCAAGAAAATATCGTATTACATGCCATGTGAATTACATGGCAGTTCACCCTCTCTTTTCCATAGAATGTGTCAGGTTCCTTGTTTGATTATCTGATAAAGCCAGGGAAATGGTGAAATGCATTTGTTCTCTAGAGAACTGTATTTGCAGTTGAAAAGGTATGCACTCTCACACCCACAGTTGATTTCATACACTGCTAAATTAATTAGCGTCATTGGATTCCCCTCACGCTGGCCAAAATGGTCTTCAATCGGTATTCTGCCAGGAGCGTCAGCCAGACCAGGAGGATCAAAGACACGTGGCCCTTGTATAAACCCTCCTGCATAAAGTTACTGTACCATAATGGAAAAAGAGTTCATCTGTCCAAAACATGTTGCATAATCACATTTGGTACCATAAAGCAAAAAGTTCGGAATGGCTGATTTGGCTTTCACACATTCATGTGGTCGCGCTCACCCACGCACGCGGGCAGGTAGTGGCAAAATCCAGAACAATCGTAATGCCTTTAAATTTTCTGTTTGTAGTCTGAGTCACAGTCATATAAATACAGAAAAGCCCATCTAAACAAACAATCGGCCCACACACCACTCCTCCTAGAAGGAGCTGCAGCCGGCCGGAGAACAGGAATACGGGATGGAAGTTCTTCATCCTTACCAGTGGCCTAATTTATAAATGTTGCGTAGGCACTAGGGCTGAAAGATTTGGGGAAAATATTAAATTGCGATTTTTCTGACAGATATTGCGATTTGATTTGCGATATCCTTTTTTTTATATATATTTATTTATTTTTTTTAAGTAAAGCTTCAGTTCAATATTCACTTTGTAATATATTTAAAACATGTGATGGAGCATTACCACCTCTGATACCATCCAAATATTACCTGCAAGGATGCGAACTGAAAATATATGAATTGATTTCAACAATGAATAAGTATTTTTTTTTATATATTGGCATAGCACGTAAAGCAATCAAACATAAAACAATTATCTCAAAAGCTGTCACTGTTAAGTAAGCTAAATAAAGTAATAAAACAAATCTAGAAAATAGGACCTTTCTGTAAATTATCTCCTGCCTGAAACACTGGCTGCCTGCGCACGGTGTAAGAGGGAGCAAAGGAGAGAGGGCTGTCCGCTCAAACCTGAGATTACTCTGAGAGAATGCATGGGAATAAATTACAGTTTGAGATTTCTCACGTTTTCCTTGATGGTCTGAATAGGTAGCTAGATTTTTTTGCTATTTGTCTTTTAGAAATAAAGACAGTAGGAGGGTTTCAAAAATCGCTAAATGTGTGAAAGACGCTAAAATGACAACACTTTTTCCTTGGGTTTTGTGTTGTTGGTAGGCGTATACATAGTCGCATTAGGTCAGCTCTGATCGGTGAGCATGACTTGTACATGAACAACACGGCACTTCTGATTGGTGATCATGACTGTCACACAAGGATGGCAGGCGTTTGTATAAGCATTGACTGTTTAAACCCAGATTAGACGACGTAAGTTAAATCGCAGCCTTTGCGATTTGCAAATTTTATTTTTTTATTGTATTTGAAATCGATTAATCGTTCAGCCCTAGTAGGCACAAAAGTGGAGAAATGAGAAACTGCGGCTCCAAGGGCAGAACGATGTAACTCAAGAAACGCTTTGAAAAAGTACTCCCCAAATATGTTGCACAATTTAAGCGGGAATCAAATTTAAAAGGTGAAGTTTAATTTTCTAGCATATATATATATATATATATATTGTATGTAAGCACTTTGTTTCCTCTGTACGCCACCTTTTGATGTGAATCCTCCACATTTAAAAAAATGAGGCCCATGCTCACCCGCTCAGCATGCATCTCAGCCAACACACAAACACAGCACCTCCCTGTTGCACCTCTGATAGTCTTGCATGGCCATTTCTCCAAATCTTGTTATTTTAAACTCATTTGGAGTTCTGGAACATTTTGATAGAAATCTCTATAGGCGAAACCCTCCCCAGTTCAAAACACCCTGTTCCAGGTTTGTGCATGGCTATGTTCGCACAAGTTTTTGTCTGTATTGGAAGCTCCGCCCATTTCAATACTTCATTGGTTGCTAACCAAGTTTCTAGTCTCCACCTCCTTCATACGAACTTTGACTGTCAATCTTCCACAGGCTTTCAAACCCATGTGTAGAAAGCTGGAACCAAGGCTACACATCTGCTATCTTCATCCGTGTCCCCAGTTGTTGAGGTTTTCCCAGATGCTAATGAGGATGTTGCCTTGGATACAATTTGAAAACAACAATGTAGATATGGATATGCTTTGATTGGTTTCAAGGTATTCATTACAATCAACACATCGTGCAGCACATCACTCCTTTAATCAGGAATTAACTCAGAAGCTGCTGTTGACATAAAACACAAGCAGTCAAAGGCAGAACAAGAGGACAGGCAGATAACAGGTATTGGTAAAGGCTATATAGGATATATATATATCTCCTCCCACCATCAAAAAACATTCCGCATCCTCCTACCAGTGCCCTGACCAGTCACTGCCAATTCACCTGGAGTCGGTCTGCGTGTCCTATGTGTGTGAGAAAGACGTAATATGTTGGGTGAGCAAGTCTGGCGCAAATTGGCTGCAGTGGTATCACTCAGACTGAGTGTTGTGTTTGATAGCTGTCGGTCCATTCGTTGTTCGTTTTGTGGTATTAATTGGCGACCAAATTGTGTAAAGCGCTTTGAGTATCTAGAAATGCGCTAAAAACTAAATAAAATGAATTATTATTATTATTATATTGGATTTAATTACGATGTCAATTCCTCATAACAGAGTCTTCTGCAATGGAGGTCAAGAGGGAAACATTAGGCTAGAATCCTGACGGAACAGGAATGGTTGTTTCTGTGTCCCCTCAAATGAGGTGAAAGGTGGAAAGGGTGTCGCCACTTAAAACATATAGGCTTGGCCCTTCGACCATTGTGTAGCCTACTTTAGTTAGCTGTCGTCTGTACTGTCTTATCAAAAAAGGCCAAAGTTAATTAGCTTGCACTTTGTGTCGGCGCTGTGCAGCCCATTTTTTCTAGATAAATCCTCCAAGGCCAAAAGAATCCCGAGTTAACAGCTGTAATGTTTTGTTGCGATCCATAAAGTGTTTGACGCAACCCGTAATGGTTTTGCCTCCCCTGCTGTAAGCTACCGCAAATTCAAATCAGAAATCGTAGGCCTTTAGATAGGCAATCATAGCCTCGGTCAAAAAGAAACAAAACAAACATTAAAGGTTCGCTTTCTCCTGAGGTACGCTGGGTCCTCCCCGGTATACTTAAAGAGAAAGCTAACTTTTCCCGTGAATTAGCTGTAGTATTTTACACCCAAATGCAGCAGGGGAACATTTGACTATCCCTGTGATCTCGCTTAGACGTGTTATAAAATGTGTGCGTTTGTTTCTTTTTATAATTTTATTAATAGGCTTCTTTTTTGTAATGTTAATAGTTGTTTATTTTAAATAGGGCTAGTGTTGCTTTCCCATCACGCGTCCTCCAGAGTTTGGTCGGAGAACTCCGGAATAATGCACCAATTTAAACAGCGCCAGCCTAGTCTACGTTGGTTCTTTATGTCCTAAGTTAACATGCAGCATTGAAACAGGCGGACTAGGGAAATTCAATGACACAGCTATTTTATATCTCATTCACTTGTTTGCAAAAGTACCACCACATGGGATTTCATTTATTGTTTAGTTTTTTACCATGGTATCGAATTGGGTATCGAGAATTGTGGAATTTCACTGGTATTGGTATCGACTACTAAATTTCTGGTATTGTGACATCCCTATATCAATCTAAGGACATGGAAAAGCCGGCGCTGAGTAGTCATCGTTGGGTTCCCTCTTCAAACACAAAACCAGTCAATATACTACATACATGAATGCATGTTGGGTCCTAATTAGACAGACTGACATCATTGCTTTACAAACGATGTTGACAGTCCATGATGAAGTTCATGACTGTTAATTTATTGGTTTCAGTCTCACCCTTCAATTTCCTCTGTCCTTCACTTTTCCTTCTCCTCTATTTTATCTGCCCCTTTTCTTATGCATTTGTTCACCACCCAGCTCTATGGTTCATCCTCGCTCTGTATTTCTGTATTTTTCTAATAGGTGATGGAATTAGCAGTCACCCTGACGTGTTTTTAGGGGGAGAACCAAGTCCTGGGGGTTTCGCAGCACAGCCCTCCCACGAGGCCCCAACAGGTGGAGGAGGGCGCAGGGCCAGCGTGAACAGTGTGGATAGTGAGATGTCCGTCTGCTCCATGGGCCAGTTGGGCAGCATCATTGCTAACAGTGAGTGTGAGAAACTCTGAGAGAAAAAGAGCCTATTAGCTGG
The DNA here is from genome assembly GCA_026901105.3 of Galaxias olidus. Lineage (NCBI taxonomy): Eukaryota > Metazoa > Chordata > Actinopteri > Galaxiiformes > Galaxiidae > Galaxias > Galaxias olidus. The sequence continues at coordinate 216,639 of JAPMUY010003852.1, forward strand.
CTGGACAAAAGGGCAGATGGAGGCGATGCTTTGCAGACTTATTTATTCAATTATTTCCTGAAACTAAATCCAACTCCATGAGACCTTACTGCTCCTCTTCCCACATTCCCCGTTCAACTGAATGCCTCCTCCAGTCAAGTTTTTACTCCAGAGTAAGATAGGAAGAACAGTTGGATTTTTGTGTCCTTGAAATCTCTTTTGGTTGTGTGATATTCCCCTCCTTATTGATGTTGGTGTTGTGGATGTGTGTTTGCGCACGTGTGTGTATGTGTATAATGTGTGTTTGCCTTTGATTTCAGTCTCCAGTATCTGGTGGGGCTCCAAGCGGCTAGACTATGCTCTGTATTGCCCAGACGTGCATGCTGCCTTCCCCACTGTGGCCCTGCCACATCTCTTCCATGCGTCCTACTGGGAATCCACAGACGTAGCTGCATTTGTTCTCCGCCAGGTAGGCATGCCCCAGCATACCCCATCCACCTTTCTCTCATCTTATGGAGAGGCACATGCAACAAGACTAGGCTAGTTAATGCTTAATTGATGATTGATTATTCTTCAGTAAGTATTTATTCGATCAAGAGTTTCAAATTAAATGATTACATTTAACAAATTCACAGCGCGCAATTCAATTATTGGTGAGTGTGGGCGATGTTAACTTCAACCCAAAGAGGGTGAGCTGCTTAACCATGAAACGAGCTAAACAAAGTTCAGTGTGGGAACATTTCACAAACATCGATGGACAAAATAAAAATAGATTAACAATAGACAGATACTGACTGAATTGAAAAGAGAGCGAAAAAAAAACTGACAATCACAACCGAGTTTTGGAATGAACTATCTGCTATATTTACCTTTATTTCATACAATTGCAATACTTCCTTAATTCAAGAATTAAAGACACACCCCCAGGCACTGAGAGTGCATGCACGTACTTCAGAACGTGTTTTTTCCCCTGAAAATACACCGAGCAGTGGCTAAGTGCGACTCGCCGCAATAATTACATTTTATGCAGCATTGTTTGCCACAATAATATACTACTGATGTGAACCAAAAACTGTCGTTGACAAAGCCAATAGGCTACATTATATGAAGTGAGATGGGATGCCAGATGTCATTAAAAAAAAAAATTTGGGAGGAGGTATGCTTATAAATAGCCCAGATGTTTGAGATTGCACAATGTACAGAAGCCTTGCTCTTGCTGTCGCACTGGTGCGCTTGTGGATTAAACGCCCCTCTGCCCGTTGCAAACGGTGGTGGTGTGTAGGTAGGTTACAATCTAGCATACATTCAAATACTGACCCACATTAAACTAGCATCTCAATTCGAACTCGCCAGTCACACCAAGCAGTATGGCGATCTATTTCCATACTGCCTTCTTTTGTTCTGCATTATACAATGTGGTACATTGTGGAGTTGTTGAGATCGCCGCAATCAATTGATCCTCCATTACTACGTTGTCCGTTTTATGTATTTCAGGTGGGAAGACATTTTTGGTAACATAGGTCAACATGAAACAGGACTCTGTGTACTGATTAGCTGAAGCTATTATTTGGCCGCCATTCGCCGCAGACTTCTCAACTTTCAGTTTGGCCGCAGAATCAAATGGCCGCAGGTCATGGCGGCCACCGCAGGTTTACATAGATATTGCATGGTAGCTCGCCGCCAGCCGCACTTTGACGCTGCTTTCTTTATTTTCAGCGAGTAGCTAGGAAAGCAGAGCACTAGACACCAAAGTTTAATTCAACAGCGTCGTAATTTGTTTTTTAAATGCTGTCGGATGTTGAATTAAACTTGTGTCTAGCGCAGATAAATATAATCAAAGATGAAGATTAAAAGTTACAATATCATTAAAATGTTTTTTTTTTTTGCATCGATGCATCGTACCCATAAGAGACAATGCATTGATGCTTATCCCGTCCCAGCCCTACAACACCCCTGACCATGTAGACATGCTTATATTCCTAAATAAAAATCTGTCAATGTAGTATGTATTTGCGGCTTATGATGATCCTTTTTCATTAGATATTTATTAATTTATTATTATTGATTATATTTTAAGTTGATGCTAGCATTAGAGACTTCAGTGCTTTAAGAGGAAGTACCTGTTTTAATAATGTTGTTTTCAACTGCAAGTGCGACAATGCTTCAATAAGGTTTAAATAAAACTTTGTGGGAAAGATCATGTATACATTCATGCACTATATTTAACTTTTTGTTAAAGCAACTATAGGCAACATTTTGACATTGGTTATCAATAGATTTCTTCTGATTGCACATTGTAATGTCTGTGGGAGAATAAAAAAAATTGCGGTTCAGATCTGTCCTCTGAAGTCTCAATATTTAACACCGGGCATGATCTCCTGCAAAAATTGTGACGAATTCCTTTATGGCACAAGGAAGTGTGTCACTATGTCAGGAAGAGATGTCCGAACTTGGGTGTATGGTCGTTGATCGTGCTAGCGACATGCAGTGACCACGATCATCCTGCATGTTTTCTTTGCGACGGTTTGGGAAAATAATTATACTAAGCAAACAGTAGGGGTTGCCAAAGTCATCTCCTACAGATAAACTGCCTCTAGCAACTTTAACAATTAATTGATCATTGTTCATTAGCGTTAGCAACTATGGATCATGGAACTTCCTGAATATTTGCAACCCTAAGCAAAGAACTAAAGAAGAATTTTCTTTTCTCTGACAAAGCACATCTAGCCTAGGCTTGTTTTTCTTCATTTTGTATGACCAGATGTCTGCTTCACTGTGTTTTTGCTTGTGTTCACCAGCTGACAAGTAAAGTTGTTCATCTGTCAAGCACAGACCTAGTAAAACCAGCGCATCCTTCCGTGTCCCACTAAATCCCATTTTGACCAGTGATGGCCCTAACGTGATCAGAAGACAACCTGGCTTTTAGAGGTGTTGGATGAGCGGGCTCCCCACAGACCTTAGCCTTTGCCCATTTTCTGAGAGGCATGAGGGGAATAAAAAGACCACATAGGAAATAAGAGTTGCTATCACTGCTGCAAAGCTAATAAACCTACCGAACGTAATCTTGAAACTCTGGCTTTCAGCTCCAATCAACATCACATCATGGAAATGAACACACACAGACTGTAGGGTGTCTACTGTATGCTGTATGTGTAGCCTCAACTCTCTTGCAGTCTTAATCTGATGTAGGCTAGTGGCAACCAGGTTAAATCACTTATAGATATTAATAAAATTCTTACAGCAGCATGCCATTTAAAAGGTCAACTAAAATGTATAATGGGAATATTACTAATTTTAGATATAAGCAGTTGTGCCTAAGACCTTTCCTCTTATTAACCACCTAATTTACAGTGGCACCTCTTAGGGCAATGGGCATAAAGTGATTGGGTTAAAGATAGGCTTCTACTGACTACCATTTTCTAGTGGGGAGACGCAATTTTTATAGTCTACTCCATAATTGATTATTCTGTGACCCGTACTGTGTCTTGATGTGCCTCTTGACAAACAAGCTTATGTGACGGAGTGTGCCTGAAGATAATGAAAGACCTGGTTTCATTTACTTTGAAGCAGGAGCTTGTCACTATGAATAATAAACGTCATTGTTACACTGCAGTATTGTCTTGAAGTGTACTTTTCTAGTCCACTTTGAGTATGTGCATCAGGTGTTCAAGTGTATAGACTACTCAGAACAACAGACATACTGAAAGGCGAGATGTGAATTTCAGGGGAATGGAACAGTGAGACAGGGGATTAATGTGGTCTCTGTGCGTGTGTCCGCGTGTTTCGTGTCTGTGTTACAGCTCATGCAATGTGACAGTGTGAAGATTCAGGAAGCTGACCACTTGGACTCGGACCCCTTCTCCCCCTCTAGCCCACGAGAGAAATGGCTCCGCAGGAGAACACATGTCAAGCTAAGGGTGAGGAAACTGTCATTACTTTTTTATGGGACCTGAAAGATCTTTCTCTGTGGACTACTGTATAAATTAATTACACTGGTGTTCAAACAGTGGGCAACCGAGAGTTTGAAATTGGCGTGACCAGCCTTTTTAGCAGTGTTGTGAAAGTTACAACATCTTCTTACAACATTCTTTGAAGTGTAGCCAATAAACTATTTACAAACAAAATCTAAATAATAGTGGAAATTACTCTAAAGTACTTCATTTTTGTCGATATTACTATCCTACAGCATGCTGTTTTCATTTGAAATTGGCAAAAATGTCTGGACCAGCAAGCTGGTTGAAAGTACAGAAGTTTTTATTAAGATTTCTGAAGACGACTGCAGGTTCAATAATCATGTGCTAAGGATAGTAAATTAGTTAATTTAAAAATGTACAATTAAACAATAACTTTAGTGGGTTTCAACTGTTCACACAATCACAATTAGGCTGTTAGTTTATATTTTTTGCCCATGTTGTGTTTGTCTTTGCTTGACAGTTTTATGCTAACAAGCCTTTGATGGCTTTCATCATTTTTGTACAGATTTTCAATAACTTCATGATTGCACACATATAATGGTCCGGGTCCCTTCTGATTCTGTTATGCGTGGCCATGAACTGTAGTTTCTTTATATATTTAAATATGGGTGTTAATATCTGAATTATGGAGCTGATTCACCAGGTGAGGTCAAAAGTAGGGAGGAAAATGGTTGTAAGGTTAAAAGGGTGTAAATCCCAATTGAAAAACACAGTAAAGCAGGCTTAATGTGAGCAGGTGGGCTTAAAGGGAGCACCAATTAATTTATGGTAAACTGGTAAATGGACTGCATTTATATAGCACTTTTCCACCTCAATGGTACCCAAAGCGCTTTACAATGTTGCCTCTCATTCACCCATTCACACACTCTCACACACCAATGGTAGCAAAGCAGGCAAGCAATGTGCTTGCCTACACATTGGGAGCACCTTGGGGTTCAGTGTCTTGCTCAAGGACACTTCGGCACATGGACAGGAAGAGCTGGGATTGAACCGCCAACCCTTCGATCAGTGGACGACCCACTCTACCGCCTTAAAAGACAGAATATTTTGATACTATGCAAATGACATAAAAGTACAACTATATGGTGCACTAACATACCATGAAAATTATAAATTGATCATGCAGAAAAGTAGTTAGCTATAGTAATTTACATCCACACCAGACAGTGTGATTTTTTTTGTTGTTGCTAGAGCCTACTTTAAGCCCACCAGTGAAAAATGTTAGTTAACAAATAAATACAGATAAACATACACATTTATTTTCTATTTAACAGTATAATAATCTAAACCACATACAAAAATGTAAACTATACATCCTTATCATGCGTTGCAACAAACCATACTATGCAGCTACTGTATTGATGTTGCATGTGGTCAGTTTGCCAGCATGCTAATACTCATATTTTGATTTAATAAGAAACAATCTTTCTAATTCAAGTAATATTCTAATATATAACACTAATCACTTCAAATTTGATAACGATTGAATACTTACCAAAAACAGGAGTAGAAATATGGAAATAATGTTTTCTTCTGAGGGTACCAAAATCACCAGTTCTTTTGCAACTTCTTCTGGGATCAGCAGGCACATGTCTCACATTTTCTTCAATAACTCAATATAGACTAATGTGATTGACTAACAATAAAAAGTGTAATTTATATAACAAGCAGCTTCATTGGAAGAAACATCACAGTGAAGAAAAATTATGTAATTATTTTTTATTTGAGAAGTTGAAGTGGGCTTATATGGTGTGTGGGCTTAATAGAGAAGTTTACCCTAAATATACTTTCTGATCAGCTCGTATATTCAGCAAGCTCCATCATTTAAACTCAAGTGGTTAGACCTGTGCACCTCTACCTCTCAGCAGCGCACACACTGTATATAACAGTTTGTGTCATTTACACACACAATGGGAAAATGCTTACCGTATTTGCACGTGTATAAGTCGAAATTTTCATCTAAATATAAACCTCAAAGTTGGGGGGTCGACTATTACTCGGGATCGACCAATACATCTAATTGTTTTAGGGCAAAGTCTGTCCGCGGTAAATTAAGTTGATGAAAATAGACATCTTTTGAAGTCTGCAATCGCAACCTGATCGATTTTAACGGCTTGAGTGCTTTAGACGGCATAGAGAATGGCTTATTTACCATATATCCCATTATAAACTTAAAAACTGACATTATACAGACATTAAAAAAAAAAGTAAACTTGCATTACATATCGGTCTATTTTCCCCCGTTATAAAGCCACACGGGAATCATCATTGCGAACGCCATGTTGTTAGTCAAATGATATGTCAGCTGGTTCAGCAGATTGGTATTAATTATTAAGATAGTAAACAACGTAATAGTTTTCATCCCTAGGCCTATGCAAAGTTCTTAAATTAGTTGTTCTTGCCATAGTCCTAAATGCTCTAGTCTAGAGAGACTCCCATATAGGCCTAAACCATAAAAATATGGAAAAAAAACTATTTCTCCCTCATTTTTATCGCCAAAGTCAGGGGTTGACTAATGCACAAGGTCAACTTGTACGCGCAAATACGGTTCTCTTTGGGAGACAAATCTCTTTTCTACCTTTCACAGTGTCAGGTGTGATGGCCCTGTAAAGACTATCAATCTAAAAATACACCTGAATGTCTATAAGCTTATAGAGGCTGTGTGTGGGAGCCGGGATCCTATATTTATCCTATGTACAACTGCAGTTTCACATTGGATCGCTGAAACTAGATCAACAAAATTGCTTGATAGTGTTCTGAGTCTTCCACGAGAAAACTTACTGCACGAACAACGTCGGCAGTCTAGTGTGACTCTATTTATGGGTACGTTTTCACAGGAAAATGTCTACTGAGCATTTCATTGGGTTATACTATATAGCGTGCTTATATTCAGTAATGCAAAAGGAAATTTCCATGTTTGAATTCCACGATACAATGTGTATTTATTTACGCCATGTATGCTGTAGTGTCAACCCGGAACATCTCTCAATATTCGATTAAAGATTCTCTGCTGAAGTGCCCTGAGGAATAGCAGAAGAGTAGCACTGACCGGAGTATGATGGCTGGAGCTCTGCCGCTGAGACTCCCGCTGCTGTGTGTGGACAGCCGGCTCATCCACTTGACAGTGGTGCCATTCAGCATGGCCGGGCATCGATGTCAGCTCTCTCTCTACCGGCGAGGGGTCATTTGTCACTGATAGAGTGGAGCGTCTTCTGTGTTGCCGTTTCCTCAACTGCTACCTCTGTGTGTGTGTTAGTCTCAAACCCGACCACTTTGTGCACAAGTCTGTTGAGAGGGGGTTACAGCCCAGAAGTGTCCGCTGGACGTCCACGGCAACATCCAGCAACGCCGAGGCCGGCCCTCTCTGAACCGGAAGTCCTCTGAAAAACAGCGAGCCGTCCTACTGAACGTCCACATCAACATCCAGCAACGTGATGGCTGGCCCGCTAAACTGGAAGTCCTCGAAAAACAGCGAGCCGTATATACAGCATCGTTGTGGACCGTACAGCCACGGCCACTTCGTTCGCTCGTGGTTTATGATTCTATTTGAGCAGAGTTCTAGTTTGTCAGTGCCAAATTCAATGCCAAAATTTTTTGTAAATTATCATAATTCGTTTCTGATTGCTTATGTGTAGTTAGTTATTCAGTGTGTAATTCTGGAATATGTTTGTAACGATCTATAGTAGGCAGTATGCAGCAACAATCGTTAATAATTGTAAATTATGAGTTAATTAGTTAATAAAGTGTACTAATTCATTTCTGTGCAGATGATGTGCTTGAAATGCGCTGTAGGCTGGTACAGAAATCCCTGTCTGGCCAGTTCGATAAAAGCTCAACAGCGTTGCGCACACTTGTAGACACCACTGCCTTGCCAGCTGTACAACAGCGTCCTGCACTCTTGAAGACATGTTTGCCGGACGTCCACAGCAACCTCCAGCAACGCCGAGGCCGTCCATCTCTCAGCCGGAAGTCCTTGAAAAGTAGCGAGCCGTCTTTCTATTAAGCAGGCTGTCCACGGAAATATACAGCAACGTTGTGGACCGTACAGCCACGGCCAGTGGTGATACTGGGGTGGGATTTGAGCAGAGTTCTTACTCTGCGAAATTCTGGAATATTCTTTAAAGATAGTGGTACGTGGGTATTAGCATAATTCTTATACATTATAATTTTGCAATATGTTAGTTACCCAGTGAGCATTTTTTGGATGAAAAGAGGTTCAACGACATAAAAGCGACAGCTATACCAACGTTCAATGGACGTTCAATAATGGGCTAGAAGTCTTTTTCTTTTACCAGCTATTTGGAGAGGTTATTTCAACGTTCACGTTCAGCCGAAGTTTCACCTGGCGAAATTAAGTTGAAAAAACTTTCACTTTTGAACTTGTTTTGACCATTGACAATTAACCATTTAATAAATGCCTTTTCAACTGGACAATACAGTAAAGGTAGTTGCTGCTACACCATGAGAAATACAACCAAAGACATTCATGCAAATTGCTAACAAATTCAGTTTCCACTTAAACTTTAAGAACAAAGAAAACCATGTGACACTAGTTTCAATAAAACATTTTTAATAAGAATCAATTCATGTAACATTAACACTTTCCCAAATAAAATTATAGCCATACATGTTTAAGGCAAACTAACAATTGAAAGTGGAAACACTTTACAAATGGTCCTTCACATATTGTTTTCTTTCACACCCACCCCGACCAGACCTCACCGGAGCCTGTTTTAAATGGTCTGACAGTAGCTCTGGAGTTGGACCTCATGATAGCCCCTGGAATAAAAGGGGTATACCTTTATATTATTTATATTTTCTATATACCGATTATATTAGACCATAAAATGACGCTCTGACTGTATAACCCCTTATTGAATATACAGTATGTCTAGCAGCATGTACTACTACTAGCATGCTAACACAGCACAACAAGCTAGAAGAATGCTAACACAGCTAACGTGTAGCTAAGCCAAACCAGCCTGCATAGTTAGCAACATTAAATAAAACAAATGGTGCCTATTCCTGTTTTGCTTTATGGAAATGCATCAGTATAAGTTCTTACAAAGTATGAGGTTGCAAAGCAGCAACTCCATGAAACCCTTAAGCAGCGTCTCACACGTGAGGCAAGTCCCTGTTGTTTTGATGTAATGTCAAGCAGTATTGCGGCGCATGCGCGTGTCATCAGTCAGCAAGTAGACTACTTTCCTCCAATAGGTTGTTTTACATTCAAAACTGCTCCCAATCCCATAACGTTGTCCTAGATGCGTCTCGTTGGCAAAGCACAGCCTTTAGCTGTAGATTTCATGTAAAATGTAACATTAAATGCGTTCAAATTATAGCCTATCTTCGTGTAGACCACATTTCGCCTTCCTGAACTCATGGAAAAAGTATTTTCTTTCAAGCTAAATTGCAATAACGCAGTGGGCATTTTTTGGTTGAAAAGAGGTTGAAACGCCATATTTCTGACATTTTACATGAAACATAAACGTGTTCAAATTACGTCTTCAAATTACGTCTTCGTGTAGACCACATTTCGTCTACAACTGCAACCAGTGCACTATGAACTCAGAGAAAACCCTTTCAAATATTCAACAGTCTTTCTTTCAACCTACATTTAAACATACATATCAAAATTATGAACAAATTTGTGTTTTATATAACACGTTCATGTTGTAGCCGGTAGAAAACAGGGCTAAAGGAGGTCTTGAACGTCCAAACCCGATATCAGTATTCAACCAGAAATCAACGTTCTTGTGCTCACAGGGTATACGATCTATAGCAGGTTCTCAACCGGGGTCCGTTTTTTTTATGTTTAAAAATGTTAACATTTTGTAGGCCTACAAATTTAAGAATACAAATCTTGATTGTTAACCAAGATTGTTTAGCTAAGCTTAATTTACTTTTTTACAAAATGTTCAATGATGCAAAAATGCACAAAAGACACGGAGTGGCTGTGGCTGTATGGTCCACAACCTTTCAGCATATTTCCATGGACAGCCTGCTCAATAGAAAGACGGCCCTTCTATTTTTCGCGGAACAGAGGGACGGCTCCGGCAGACCTGCGGACGTCCCTGTCAGACAGGCGGACGGCTTGCTGTTTTTCGAGGACTTCCGGTTGAGGGAGGGACGGCCTTGGTGTAGCTGGATGTTGCAGTGGACGTCCAGTGGGATGGCCCGTTGTTTTTCAGAGGACTTCCGGTTGAGAGAGGGACGGCCTTGGCGTTGCTGGATGTTGCTGTGGACGTCCAGCAGACACTTCTGTAAGAGCGCTGGATGCTGTGCAGCTGGCCAAGCAGGGATGTCTACAAGAGTGCGCAATGCTGTTGAGCTGTATTAGAGCTGGCCAGACAGGGCACATCATCTGCACAGAAATGAATTAATACACTTCATTAACTAATAAACTTATAATTTACAATTATTAACTATTGTTGCTGCATATAGCCCTACTATATTCCAGAATTACACACTGAATAACTAACTACACATAAGCAATCAGAGACGAATTATGATCATATCCAAACACTATCTTTACACAATATTCCAGATTATCGCACTGACTAAAAACACTTAAATCCCACCATCACGAACAAAGCATATTCCAGAAATAAGGACTGAACAACTAAGCAATCAGAATCGAACTATGCTAATACCCAACCACTATCTTTAAAAAATATTCTTGAATTTGGCACTGACAAACTAAGAAACCTGCTCAAATCTCAGAATCACAAATCACCAGCGAACGAAGTGGCCGTGGCTGTACGGTCCACAACGATGCTGTATACGGCTCGCTGTTTTCGAAGACTTCCAGTTTAGAGAGAGCCAACCTTCACGTTGCTGGATGTTGATGTGGATGTTCAGAAGGACGGCTCGCTGTTTTTCAGAGGACTTCGGTTCAGAGAGGGCCGGCCTCTGCGTTGCTGGATGTTGCCGTGGACGTCCAGCGGACACTTCTGGACTCATACCCTTACTGAGTCTGTTAGGCAAGAACAAGTTCAGCCAGGCTGTACTAAGCAACATACTTTAAAAAAAAAATAATAATAATTTGTATTCTTTAAAAGTATTTTTGTCTGTGTGTGTGTAGCCTATTCATGTTTCTATTGACTAGGGCTGGGAAATTAAATTTTTTCCCATTACTCCCAATTCTCATTTGGTTGATTCGAAATTGATTCTTAAAAACCCAAGATTGATCTTTTAAATCAATGCTTTTATTCAGTGAATGCGTGTAGATTTCACTAAATGTTATAGGCGTTTAGGCACTTAAATTGTTCTCAATGAGTCCGTCATTGTATGCAATACGGTGGAGGTATACATTTATTCTAACGTAAAGCAGTCTGCAAATATGCGGACGATGAGTGCAGCTAGCTTTCCAGGTGCGATGCGTGCTGTTTGTTGCACGCGTTGGTTATGTCAAACTTTTGTTTCATTTCCCGTGCTGTGAAATCACACGAAAGTCAATGAACCACCGAAGACAAAAATAGTTAGCTTTCACCAACGTGTTATAGTTGGATTCATGAGGATAGCGGAGGGGACACAGTCATTTGCCTTGGCAGAGCTAGTTCAGGCAGGCAACACAAGATATAATTTATCCACGTCACGTAAATCAACCAGTCACATACGCTCAATAGTTTACCTGCCTACTAAACCACAGGTCACTCACCACACTTGCTCCTACAACTGCTCGCTCACTGCTGCTCCACACTATGCACCCGCTCTTGCTAGTTTTAGGGTCTGCTGCTTAGTATCAGATGGGGGATCTGTAGATATACTCCCTACCCATGGGTAGGCCACACAAATTAACAGGGCCCTTTTAAATCCAGCAATGTAAAATTCGAACACGTGTACCACAAGTTTTATCCTAACCTCTATCAGATATACAGAGGGGGTGTTATCATACATTAACAACCAGACTGTATTGACACTTGTGGGCCAACTCATTAAACAAATAAGAAAAAAAAATGGCCGCCAATCAAACGAAAATAACCCCCTGTTGCAGGCCTGATAGTAGTTGGTGTGCGATGAAAACCATGGGTTACTCACCCAAAGCGAACCGTCCTCCTTTGACGTACACTGCTGGCGGGAAACCCCCAGAAACCCTGTCCGTATGGAGAAGAAGTATGGATGCGACTCTGCCCAGTGCGCTGTGTCTGGTTCTCGCTTGGGCTACTTCAGAGCCCCCACGCCGAGCACTCGCTTTAAGTTAGCGAGAGCGCTAGCGAGTACTTGGTTGCCGGAGTGCCAAAACTTTGCTCAAAGACTATGGTGAAAGACACACACTACTCTCGAAACAAAATATAAATGTATAGCTCACAGTTATTGCAGAGGTTAAGCTACTACTGTTACAGACACTGAACTCGTAGCAAAAGGCGTACTGTTATAGTTATGATGAAAAAGAAAAAACATCAAACCGCTTATTCGTCCACTCTGACTCATTCTCTAGATAAGTACCCCCCTCCCCAACTCGTCCTACCTACTCACCAATCATATTTTTGGAAACGTCATGTCTCTTAATATTGGCCAATCAGAGATAGATAAAAGTAAAACATTCTTTGTTACACCTCGTGTGGTGTGAAGGGATGTAGGCTACATTTCACACAATTAATTAATTGGACAGTGGACTGTTAAGTGACATACTCTAATTCCCCAATTATTTAGATGTCTTATTCTATATATATTTATGTACATAATATAATATATATCATATAAAAATTATATAATATGATATAATAATAAAAATAAAAGTAGAAAGTTGTGTAAGACGTTTTTTATTCCAATGTTTTAAATAAACAGGATTGGGTTGGAGATCCAAATATGCCATTCCCATTAAAATTCCACCAGCTCAGCACTGTGGGAATTATGTCTGCTTCTGGCTCATTTGGAAATTTTTACCTTGCTTGGTAAAATGGGGATATGCTGAGCATCACTGAGACTTACATGGTGATTTGAAAGCCTCTTAATGCAAGGCTCTGCAGTGCATGCTTCACAACCTTCTTTGTCACGGGTGAGAGTTTTGATAAATTACATCAAAACAGTGAGGAATAGGGTTGTTTATCATCCCTCCTTTGACACCCCCTTTCTTCGCTTCCAACTGCAAAATTCCATTGACGACAGTAATGAAATAAAAGTGATGGACAGAGACCAATACAAAGTGACAGGGATCTGTCCCTTTTTGTGTTTTATGCAGAACGTGACCGGCAATCACCGTGTGAATGACGTCATTGCCACTGAGGACGGGCCTCAGACTCTGGTTGGTCGGTTCATGTACGGCCCCTTGGACATGGTGACTCTGACTGGCGAAAAGGTGACTTCCTCAGTTCACCGATGACTATTGAATAAACTCAAAAAGCAAACAGCATAAGGTTTGCTGTTCATGTCAGATTATAACTACCACTGTATGTTCCACAAAAGAGAAGGAATATACATTGTGAGACTGAAGTTGTGACCTTTACCCACTGGGGTCTCAGGTGGACATCTATCTGATGAGCCAACCCCAGTCTGGACGTTGGGTGCACTTTGACACAGAGGTGACTAACAGCAGTGGTCGCGTCTCCTACACAATTCCCAAGAGCAAAAAGCTGGCTCTAGGAGTCTACCCGATAAAAATGGTGGTCAAGTAAGTTGTAACAACCTAGCTGCCGAAATATTATGGCTAAGCAGTATAGGTAAAGCATTATAATTAGTAAATACCGGATGTTATTTGTGTGTTCTGACGCTTGCCTGTAGATTAAATTAGCTCCCATAGTTAAGTAACCTCCAGAGTTAAGTGTAATCTGGCATTGCAGCTGCTCTAGGCCACCACCATGCCGGTATTTCTCCTCACTTTCTTATTCTCCCTACCTTTCCCAACTATCTGTGTGTATGTGTGTGTGTGTGTGTGTGTGTGTGCGTGTGTGCGCTCTCTCTCTCTCTCTCTCTCTCTCTCTCTCTCTCCATTTTCTGTTGCCCCAGGGGTGATCAGACAAGTGCGGAGGCCTACCTCACAGTGCTGCCGCGGGGGATGGATTGTGTGGTGTTCAGTATTGATGGCTCCTTCGCTGCCAGCGTTTCCATCATGGGTAGTGACCCCAAGGTCCGCCCTGGAGCAGTTGACGTGGTTAGGTAAGATAGCTGTCTTTGACAGTGGCTGTGTGTGTTTGTTAGCAAAATAGTTGAATGTGCCTGTTTGAGAGTGCAGGTGTATGTGTGTGTGTGTTTTGTGTGTTTGAGCGTGTCTAATTACAAGCAAAACTGTTAGATGTTAAATGTTAGAATCTATGGCTTACAAAAATAACAATATATTCTTGTTTCATTTATTTACAAATATGTACAGTTCATTGTATTACCTATTTACCATGTTACTGTAATTTATATAAGGGAAACTCATCCAGAGGCACTAAAACAATACAAGCCTGATTGAAGTCCCTATGTGAGTGTTTGTGTCCAGACACTGGCAAGACCTGGGATACTTGATCATCTACATCACTGGCCGTCCTGACATGCAGAAGCAGCGCGTGGTGTCCTGGCTCTCCCAGCACAACTTCCCCCAGGGCATGATCTTCTTCTCCGAAGGCCTGGTCCACGACCCCCTACGCCAGAAAACTATCTTCCTCAGGAACCTAGTACAGGAGGTAATAGAAAATATATGTGAAGTGAATGGGAAAGTGTGTCCAAACTTGTGACTGGTACTGTATATTAGAGGCATAGTTACTAAATATTTATATATACAGTACCAGCCAATAGTTTGGACACACTTTCCCATTCAAGTAAATGAGGACGTGTGTCCAAACTTTTGACTGGATATATATATATATATATATATATATATATCCATCCATTAGCTATACTGCTTATCCTATGCAGGGTCGCAGGGGATCCCAGCCGACACAGGGCACACCCTGGACAGGTCGCCAGTCTATCACAGGGCCGACACATAGGGACAGACAACAACTCACACGTTCACGTTCACACAATTTAGAGTCACCCATTAACCTGCATGTTTTTGGACTGTGGGAGGAAACTGGAGTACCCGGAGGAAACCCACGCAAACACGGGGAGAACACACAAACTCCACTCCTGAGGATGAAACCCAGGACCTTCTTGCTGTGAGGCAACAGTGCTACCCACTGAGCCACCGTGCTGCTGTATATATATATACATAATCCCTACCATTAACAAACTGAAACAAATTTTAGTTCAGCTGTGAGCTTTTCGGAGAAACGTTTCTGAAAGCAGTGACTTTTACTGACAATCAGTTACTCTCAATGAGCCAAAATGGTTAGCAGGCCTGAAGAATGCTTTATAAATTCTGACAGAGTGTTTTTATAAGCCATTACCGTTCCTCTTTAAACCCCAAAACCCCTTCCACTTTTCACTCTCAAACACACCCACTCACTTCACACATGTTGGCATCAACTCTGTGAGCACTCAGAAGTGTAACCTCAGTTTGAACAGCGTCAAAGTGCCAGACTGATCAGCAAGAGCTTTGTTCCTCTCTACCCTCTCCTCCAGTGTCACATTAAGATCAACTCGGCCTATGGCTCCATGAAGGACATCTCTGTGTACAACATGCTGGGTCTCAGCCCTGCACAGATTTATATTGTGGGCAGGCCTTCCAAGAAGTACCAGAATCAGTGCCAGGTACCCGAGCCGTTCTTTTGGCTGTTTCTCCATTAAGCTAATGGCAATTCATCTCTTTGAGACCCTGTATCGATCTCTTTTTGTGTGTATTCTTTGTGTGTGTTTTTTAGTCTTGGGTCATCTTTATAAATATTTCTTATATCTATGAATCCCCTATTAAATGAAGTCCCTCTCTGTCCGTGTCTCTCTGCCCGGCCCCAGTTCCTGAGTGAGGGCTATGCAGTACACCTCTCCTCCCTCCAGTTTGGCTGTAGAGCCAGACCTAAGAAGACCTCCTCAGTGCGCATGGTCCTTAGGAAAGGCTCCTTCGGACTCTCGGCCAAGCCTGACTTCCTGTGCAAGAGGACCCATCTGCGTCGGACCATGTCCGTTCAGCAACCCGACCCCCCTTGCACTCCCAATCCCAAACCAGAGCGCGCCCAGAGCCAGCCCGAGTCCGACAAGGACCATGGGGGAGGGGCTGGGGGAGGTGGACAGGCTGCTTGGGGGCGTGGCTCCATACATCGTGGTGACACCACTCCCTGACGGCCAGAGAGAGAGACAGGAAGATGGAAAGAAGGAGAACAGAAGAGGAGGAGCTTCAGTTTCCCGGGCCAAGGTGAGAGCTTTCACTAACTAGCAAAACAGATATATCAGAAGTACCTTAAACGGCCAGTCAGTATTTTGTGTTTGTCCTCGTCATTGTATGTTCTCTTGTCTCAGCTGTGACCTAACTGTGCCATGCAATAGTCTCCCTCTAACTCATTTGTCTTGAAACCTATTGGTAATCATGTGACACGAATAAATTATTATTGTTGAGTAATTCAGCACCATCACCTTTCACTTCCCAACACTGCTTCCTAATCCTTTGAGAGTGTGAAGCAATGAGTTGAACACAGATTGACTTGCTGTGCTATATGCTCCAGCCTACTCCGTAAATGTTCACCTTGATTTTTGTTATGTTCTAAGGTCGTTTATTCAAGGGTCATGACAGATAGGCATAGCAGTTATTGGTATTGTGATTTAAACAGAGAAGCTCTAAAGTCTTAATGACAACGGAGAGGGAGACATCACCCAGGGCCCAGAAAGAGTGTGTGAAGAGGGCGAGATAACAGAGAGAAAGAAAATGAAAGAAGCATCCAGCATCAGACAGATGTGGGGGAAGGGGGGAGGCAGACAGGGAGAGAGCAGAGATCAGTCTGAATACTCCCTCATAAATATTTATGCAGGAACCTGAGGAAGAGCTCCTATTGTTGGGTACTGCTCCTTTATTTTTCAAAGCCGGCTGCTTCCTATTTTTTTTTTTAACCAAGCCGCTACATATTACCCAGGTGTACAAATTGACGCATGAGCGGCTGATGATCTACAACCAGAGTGCCCAGTCATGCTCACAATATATTTGTTTGTCGATTTCTGAAAAACATGCAATTAAAAAGATTTGACCTGCGTGGTGTACCAAGCTTTTAGGAATACATCTTGTAGAATTTCATTTTTAACTGATAAGCATCGCTCCTATGTTCTCTCGTGAATTGAATGTAAGCTATTGAACTAATTTGCTATCTCTCCCTCTTTCCATTTAACAGTGCATTGGAACTGGCGTGTATATCCTTCTGCTGGCATTTTATCCAGCCATGTTGTTTCACCAGCTTGACCCTCTATGCGCCTCCAGCAATTTCCCCCTCTGTGACTGCTCAGTGAATATTGTCAAATCTAGTCTTCTAGATTTACTTTGAGGCTTGAAGAGGCACCAGATGTCTCCTAATACCATCCATCAAGCTATCAATATCAATCAAATAGTGGCTGCAGTGACAATTGCAAAACTATTTTAGAGTTTTAAAAACTTGCCATATTTGGAAAGGAGGCCCTTTGTATAATAGTGCACCTATACTATTGCTTTAGCAGATTACAGCCACAACTTAAGTGCCAGGAAACTCTGACGTTCCCTACCTGCAGAAACCTGTTTAAGTTTGTGGTGGATTGTTTGGCAGCCAAAGCAATACAGCAGGAGTGGCGCCTCAAAACGGCCCTGACATACAGGGCCAACAGGCAGGTGGAACTCCTGCAATAATATTCTCTGTAAATACTCAACACACAAGTGAGCTGTGGCCTCTGAGTGCAAACTGTGGACATTAACCTGGCGATTCTGACCCATGTGGTTGAGCCCCCAGGTACAGCTCCAGCTCCGGCTCCAGCTCCAGCCCCAACTCCAGCTCCAGCTTTTCTCCACGTCTCAGTTAGTCAGTTAGTCAGGCAGAGCATGGCTTTAGACAGCAGCCCCAGAATGTGTGCCTGGCCACTGAACTGTCAGAGTTTGCACCAATCAACCCCCAAGGATGTACTTGCACTATCCAAGTAAATCTGCTGTGTCTTTCAATTTACCGTAGAAGAAAAAATGTTCCACATTGTAATTTGTATTTTTGCTGGAGATTGCACCATGATGTATCCTGTTGAATGCTGTACCATGGGCACAGACAGAATCATGTGGGAGCGTTTTTCTTTGTCAAGAAAAAAAAGAAAATGTTTACAGATTTGTGCTATAACTCCAGACATACATTGGCTTATCAATCAATGGAAATTACTGCTGTAACGGCTAAATCTCTGAACAGTGTGGTGCCAGTACGCGTTAACTGTTTAGAAAGAGCCCCAAAAGTCTGGAAAATTACAGTTGAAATAATCAAACATTGTATTAATCAAAACATCATATTGATCTGCTCTTAAAAGAATATATATTTTGGAGTCAGTTGAGGGCAGCTACACTCTAACATACTGTTTAAGATAAGATTAAACGGATCTTTTCTATGACAAAATTACTGAAGAAATATTTTAGAAGTGAACTGTGATCTTTTTGTTGTTTGACATGTCAGATTGTTATTTCAGCCTTAAAATGTATTTAATGTTTTATGTACTTTAGAAAATGACACAGTTGCTTGACTGAAGTATTACAGTAAGTAAGACTGAAGTTTTAAATTACTGAAAAAGTGCATAGTATCTGTACTATACTTTAATGTACATAATATTTTGTCATGATGTTTTTTCTAAATGTTGTGAACATATTGATGATTTTTAGAGAGAATAAGAAAGAGTCTGCATGAGTGTCTGTGTATGTATGTATAATGTGGGTGAGTATGTTCATTTAAATGTGTGTGTTCTAAAGTATGTGTTGTGCAAATACATACCAAGACAGCATGACAGAGGTCAAACAATTAAGACGGATCAATGTAGCCATGAGGTTCGACACTTAAAATCCAAGTCAAAGATTCACTACAAGTTCTCACTATAGCTTAGTGCTGCCTTTTACTCACTTGTAAAATAAGAGTTTCATATCCTGGGATTTAAACAGCATCTCCAGCCATAGATTGCTTTGCTGAGAAAGGGCACAGGCTTCAGAGTTCCATGGCTACATTCACACTGGAAGCCTTAGTGCTCAATTCAGATTTATTGCTTGGATCTGATTATTTTTGTTTGGTTGTTACTTGTTCACATTATTTTTAAAACATGGCCAGTGTGGACTGGTCATGGTCCTGAACTGATGTGCAAAAGAAGAATAAAGACGTCACACGCAGCACGCTGTCGTACGAAAGTAAACAGGCACTGCGTCTCAAATCGCATGCTACTACTTTTTTCTTTTAGTAGGTACTGCAACTGCCCTTACAAAGTATATTTTGTTGCATAAAGTAGGCATACGATTGGGACATACTACTTCGTCATAACATCCGTCGCAGTCTGTAGCGACAAATTTGAAAATCGTTGGCGCTCCAATTGGTGTGGAGTCGGTGTGACGTATCGTCCGATACGCAGAGCAATGTGGGTCAGAAAAGTCCTTACTGCTGGCTTACTGCATTTGACATACTATGTATTGAGATATACAAAATATTATTCTGGTAGTATGAGTATTGGGACGCAACCATGGAGGCCACTGAAGACGTAAGAGTCGCATGAATTCCGATGATTGTTCAGACTGATGTCACATTGCAGATAATCTGACATGTATGGCTTTATCAGATATAGGGCCGAATATGAAAGTGGCCCAAATCCACATTTGAAAAGATCGAAGTCCATGTAATTTGAGCTGTTCACACTGTCATGAAAAAAAATTATACGAGTCTCTAATGAGAAAATATTTGGGCCACTTTTGCCTGCTGTGTGAACGTAGCCGAAGGCTCAAGGTTAAGATGAAAACCTGCCTACTGCAGAACAATTCTCCTTCTCTCAGCACTCTGAGGTTTCACGATTGATTGCAGCAGTGCAGATATAAACAAATTCCATACAGAAGGCATTTCTGCACATTCTCTGCATCAGATGAGTTAAAGATTTCCTACATATCAATTATCGTAATATAAATACAACTTCAACTCTAAAGGACACACACACCTAACCATGCTGCATCTATAGTTTTGAAATTCTTATACAGTTGCATAACTAATCCAAAGTATTTTGATTATGGTTGTTGGTGTACATTACTTGAACTACTTCATATAGGTCTATATACAGAGTACTTCATGTTACATTTTGAAGATATTCAAATTACCTATATACTTCAGATTCTTTTTTTCAAGTTCAATATTTGATGGTAAGGTGAAAAACTACGGGAATACAAATCAGAAAAAAAGGGTAAAAAGAATGAATTACTTTTTAACATTTTATCTCATGGCAATGTTATATGTACAGTGCAATTACTAAGCCTATTAATATAATGCATATATAAATATATGTAAAGTGATCTCAACAAAATATATCTTTTAAGTGTTACTTTCAATTTATGATTAATGGACATGTCAAGATGAAATCTATTTACAAGTGCCAATTTTTTGAGTGTTCAGAGAAACATTGCTGTATTTAGTTACTGCCGCGCTTATTCTAAGCGTTTGCCAACTAGCTTACAATATTTTGAGGAAAACCAAACAGTACCACTGCTGCAAAAAATTATAATATTATAATATTTATAATTATTATTTTGTACAGGTTTACTGTGATCAAAACATGTTTGATTTTTCTGTTGCGTTATCAGACTTAAATAAAAAACAAGTTTTAACATAGATATAAACGTCTTGTTTTAGTTCTTTAAGTGTTTTTTTACTAAACTGGCCGATTGTTAACACTCTAGAGGAATTCAAGAGGGGATCACTTCAATCCTCTGACACTGACCTGAGATGTGTCACTGATGAGCTCTAAACTTGAGTCTTATCCAGCTCAAAGGCCAGCAATAATCAGTCCTGGGCCTTCCTTTAGATCATGATAATTATTCTTTTAAGGATTATTAGTGAAACAGCTTTGCTCTGAAACCCTCTTAATATGTATGCAAATCCATGGCTGTTTTGGAAAGTTCAGCAAATTGTCTTTATTATAAAGTGAATGTTTTACCATTTTTAAACTTTAAATTATTTCTTCCTTCTGGCTGTGTCCTTTCCCTGGGTGTTATGCATCTCCTTTGTGTTATAACTCAATGGGGTGAAATGTTTGTGCCTAGGGAGCCTGTGAAATAAAATACCATTCTACTTTCTCCAGCCTTTCTGACAAGTCACCCTGGCAAATCAATATCTGGAATAAGGCCATTTTCCCTGAAGACCTATGTACTATTTGTCACTCATGGCAGTCAAACAAGAATTTGGTCTTCCATTAAATGAACCTCTTGGGCAAAAACAAATAGGCTTTTTGATCACTACCGGTACACTACACATTGTGTTTTTATTTAGTTATTGGTGTTATTGCGATAGCTGCAATCCCACCCCAATAGAGAACACATTTGTCTGCCATTTTCAACACCAAGCTTTTGTTTTGTTCTTTTGATTTACGCTTTCAATTATTTTATTAGTGTAACTACCCTTTACGTCCTGTATTTACTCTATGGAGCTATTTGCCAGACTGGTTGACAATAAAGGGCAATGATGCTATGCAATCAATTGGATATATTTTAAGCATGGATAGAACATATCAGCCTCTGGGCTAGCTATGAGAGTGGATGTGCTTGATTAAAAAGTGTTTTGAATCATAGATTCTTTGAATTGTCATTGAGTAAGTGTGCATTCTTCTGCCTAGGGCCAAATAAATGTTTTTACCAGTGAGCCTGATCCCGCAATAGAAGGATAGGTAGAGCATATACTAGGCAAAAGTAATTATTTGAAATATTACGAAATAAAGGTGTAAATAAGTGCCTAATTCGTTCTGTCAAACTGATTACTGGGTCAATATCTAAATATTTTAGACTATACGTTGGTATAGCTTCTGTTCAGTTTGAAAGACTGTAGCACTAACTCATGAAAAAAATACAAAGCCTTTTGCTGGCCAAGCTTGCTGTTGACATTTGACATGGAGCCCAGCAAGAGGCAAAATGTGCCATCAAAAGATCAGTGGATTAGCTCTCTCTTTACTTTACAGTGCACATGTATGCTCCATAGTAGCAACAAAGCATGCACTTGGCCAGCATTATCTTTTATAAACATAATGGTCATAACCTGTCCTAGCAGAAAGCAGAGGGACAAACAGCTTTGCCGAGCTGAATTAAACTGATAGCTTTTCCTGAACACAACTGGAATTCTGTGCTGGGGACTTCTGCAGATTCCACAGCAGGAACGAGGAATGCATTGAACTCTGACTAGATAAACACAGCAGGAAGGGCCAAAGAGATATTTCACTGAAGCCAACCGGACTCCCACACACAGCTAGCCGCAGATAGTGTCCTCTGTTAGCACAGTCAGAATGATGAGGGTCAACTTAGTTAGGCCACAGAGCTAAAGTTCTCCCATGTGACACAAAACCGTGGGAAACGTCTCCCACTCAACTTTATACATGTACAGTATCTTGTGTCAGAGCACAGAAGCCATTTTGGTAAAAGTTACTGAATTGTTTGAAGTGATCAGTCTTTCATTTCGTACATTTTATAATATAGGTTTGTTTTCTTGTTGAAAAATGAAAATACTCACATAAAACGATTTGATTGAACAAACTTTAAAGTAGCAGGTCATGACTAAAAAACAACCTGAGCAATATATTTAACTATTCCTGCCTCAGAATGGCTTTAGGTTTGAGTGGCAGCTTGCATTTCTTTTACCAGACCACAGTTCATAGTATTAATAAGCACCCATGATCTAAAGCATCAATATTGAACTGGATTTAATTATTTTATTTCCTCAGAAATATGTAGTATAGTGCTTTTATAAGACATTTTATTTTTCACATCCAGGTCATATATATTTAACTCTGTTGAATAAAAATGTAACACTGTCTTTTTCCTGTTGCAAATAAAAAAAAGGTTGGGAGAGAAAAGAAAGAACTATTGAAACTTCTACTTCTAAAGGCTTTTGGCCTTTAAATAAAACACAGAGATATAACTAGCCTGTAAATGCATCTTTGAATCATCAAGTCTCTCATCGACAGCACTTTGAAAGACCAAACAAGATGAAGAATTTGTGAAAAG
This sequence comes from Galaxias olidus, assembly GCA_026901105.3. Lineage (NCBI taxonomy): Eukaryota > Metazoa > Chordata > Actinopteri > Galaxiiformes > Galaxiidae > Galaxias > Galaxias olidus. The sequence continues at coordinate 239,601 of JAPMUY010003852.1, forward strand.
GAGTTATAATAAAAGAACATTTGCCACCTGAATGATTTCCTTTGCTAGGAAACATTACCGTATTAAATAGCCTTTAAACTGTATCTACCTGCTGGATTGTCTGCCATCTAGAGACCACAATGAGCACAGCAGTACCTGGCACCTACTACTCTTGCAGTGAGTGGCCCCAAGGGGAATGTCACGTCACCTTCATTTCTGAGTGATTAGCAAGCAGTAAAAATACATGTAGCAAGTGAGATAATATTCACTAGTGCAACTGAAGTGGGGTCCCTCTTAAGCTGGGAGGTGCAGTTGACCTGTTGGTTTTGCAGGGAGACGTTCTGGACACAGCCTGTGGTTACTGTGGATGACATCGAGGCCCGGCATCGTCATCTCCAGAATGGCTTCCCAAAAGCCTAATTGACGCTGCAGTTTGAATAGAGGGATGAGGTAATCACTTTGTCTTCAGTGGTTGATCGGTAATGTGTTATTGTTGCACTTCATTAAAAAAATCGGATCCATTTGGAATTAATTTCAGTCGATCATGATAAATGTAATCTTCCAGTAAATTGCAGATTTTGACGTTGTATCGAGATGTCAGACAAGTCAGTTCACGTCCAGTCCATGGCAGCACTGTATTCAAACATAATTGCCCCGGGTTTGTGAATTCTACAAGGCACTTTACTTCATGTTTTACTCTGAAATGGAATCCATAGTCATTGTGAATATGTAAGGGAAGGGAACATGAATCAGTGGCTTTTTTCTTTATTTATCTGCAAGCTGATAGGCACATCCCGGACAGACAAGTATGTAGAAAGCCCTCAACAGCAAGTTCATTTTCATCTTGAGAACTGAAACCAAAAGACAGTCAGGGAATAACATGTTAAACCGAGCAGAACAACCTACCCTCTCTGAACAAAGAAAATCAAAAGAAAAGTGACAAAAATAAGGAAGAGAAAGAGAAAGAGAGAGAGAGAGAGAGAGAGAGAGAGAGAGAGAGAGAGAGAGAGAGAGAGAGAGAGAGAGAGAGAGAGAGAGAGAGAGAGAGAGAGAGAGAGAGAGAGAGAGAGAGAGAGGGAAAGAGATAGAGAGACAAGGAGATTAGAAGGTTAGCTAGGCAGAGATATGCAATGCCATCAGACCAAGACAGTGCAAAAAGACATTGTCAGTTTGATGGAAAACAACAAGTGACAGAAACAAATGACTTGTGACACAGCACATGATGCCTGGGCAGGCCAGACCGAAGGGCTTATTGATTTAGTGAGTCCAAAGCTTGGGGGTCTGAGGCACTGTCACATTGAAGTGGATTTAGAATCACAGAAAATTCTGATGGGCTAAAATCTGAAGAAGCCAGATCTCTAGCTTCTGTCATCCTATATTATCCACTTTAGCTCTCCAATCTCTTTTGAGATACCAGGTAGTAACAGAGGCAGTAGAAGGTGGCCAAGAATCTTTCAGAATTTCATTAAGTTAAAGGATTGTCTATTTTAAGAAACTATTGATTATATATCTTGTCTCAAATAATTAGTGTAAGAGCAGAAGTGAACAGATTAAAAACCAATGTCAAGAGCATTTAAACTACTTAGTATTAACATTGTGACTGATTAAAGAATAATTTAAGTTTTTATCACCTGGGTAAAGTCAACCTGGCCAAGTGGCAGGCAACATGACAATATATAAAATACATACACAATGCACACACACAACAATTTAAATACACACATTTGGCATAAACAATCTATCAGGAATCTATCAGTAATGCATTCATCTGACAATTACATACACCATGAGAGACAAAGCTGGATGATCTGAATTTATGTTGGAACTCGGAACTCACGGTGCCGAATGCTGAAATTAGTTGCGCCCTGCCATATTAATCACTCTTGGAACAATAAAGTTAATGACAGAATTGGATCTTAGATTGTGAGAAGAGAATACTGTCGTTGTTGTGAAAAGTGGTGTTTTCCTTGTTAATGTCTTAAATATTATACCAATGAGACATGTACCTTTTTTGCTGTGATGACTATCCTATCAAGGTATACAGCTGACAAGGATGAGTTTGGTAAGGAGCAATTTGGAGGACACGATGTAAACAACATCAGCATAATCAAGGATAGGTAGTAATAAAGTATGCACCAAAGAGTGCTTTACTGAGGGACTAAAGCCTTATCATGGTAAAGAAAACCAAGTTTAGATCGGGCTTTAGACTGAAGTTCGTACATGTGTGTATTAAAAGTCAAGGCGCTATCCAGCCAAATGCCAAGATATTTGTAATTGAAAACATGCTTTAATTAAGTTCTTACAGAATGGCACCAATGGCACTAAGAGAAGGCCCAGTGAAGGCCACGAAGCCCAGGCCAGGCCAGGACATGTGCAAATGTTAGATGGCTCTCAATTTACATCTACGCCAATTATGCTGATTCAAGCAATGGTGCTCCCTCCAGTGGAGATCAGCCTAAAATGTCCCAGCACTCTAAACCACTTGATAAGTTATCAGTGCACTGACTGGTTAACCATGTAAATTTTCTGATACACAATATAAGACAGTGTGACAGGTCAATGGTTGATGTTGTTACATCAATGATTTGTGTTTGCATTGTCTGAAATTAGATTAGCTGTGAGTGAGGGTTTTGATTCATCACTAAAGTGATCATCCGTGAAGTGATCCTCATTCGCTCTGAATTGCAACTTTGTGTTTTCGTACAACAGGGAGTACAACTGACCAGGGGTAACATGGAAAGATGATTGGCCGGTTTTTTAATATTTATTTGCCAGTCCTTGTGCAATATCTAACCCCTCTACAGTTTGTTGAATTAATTAGTAAGCCTTTTTCAGCTGTGGTAACAATTGTGACCTGTTTTGTTCCAGAGCGGACTTTCACTTGCAGGGGTGTTACAGCATCAACAATAGGAACAGCACTGAGCTTCTAAGCCATCATTGTCATCTGGTCCCGCTCACAGTGCGTGAACCATGGAGGAGACCAGTGCCAAGCTGTTCTGCTGTCGCTGGGTGAGGAGCAGGGTTCCGCTGGCACACAGGGAGGAGCTCTACCACATCCTCAGGATGACAGGTCCCCTGGTAAGAACTGGCTCTATCTATACCAACCCTGATGTGTGTACATGAAACGGACTGCGGCTAGCCCTAGATTCTATTTAGTCATAGGCCAAACTAATGGAGGAAAGGGGCTGTGTTGCCTTTTAATCGGTCGGAGGAAAATGTTCTTCTGCTTAGGCTGTAGATTATGTTTCAGTTATTGACAGTGAATGCATTACAATGAAGCTATCTGCAGTCTGCAATCTGCCCTTAGCTGTTGTTCTACACGTAAAATCCTAGTCAGTGAGCCACTGAATTTTTTTTTCCAACATTTCAGGTGTCTGTTGACTCTGAGCTGATGACTGTATCAACAATGTTGTTTGTATTTGTCTTCCAAGCTGCTGTCTCGAATACTCAATTACCTGCTCCCCTTTGTCATCACTATGTTCTGTGGTCGTCTGGGGAATGAAGTGTTGGCTGGCTATGGGCTAGCCTGTGCGGTGAGTCTGTCCAAATGTTTATCTGTTCGGTAGCTAAGAAAAGGAAATAGCAGATGCACTTAGCAAGAGAGTGAGAAATGGTGCAAGAGTGAAGAAAATATTAAACCATAAGTGTCTTTGCACCATTTAGTTTTCTGGAAAAAAAACCTCAGACTGGGATGATGATATAATCAATAGATATAAGTAATGTGGAGTCATCTGTCTTGGGACCCTCTATTGTTTCAAGCAGGCTTATTGATAAAAAAAATTCTTCAATTGACAGCTGTGGTTTTCATGTTCCTAACAGACCATTAATGTGAGCGCCGCAGCAACAGGGGGCGGCCTGGCACTTGCATGTGATACTCTAGTGTCTCAGGTATGGAGACTTTTTTTACAATTTCTTCAACGTATAAACAATAATAAAATAGAACAAGTTTGTTTATGCACGTGTGCGTCAGCATTTGTGTCCTCACATCTGTGCGTGTTTTTCCACCTGTTTGTGCACTGCTGTGCAGACGTTTGGTGGTCGAAACCTATTGCGTGTGGGGGTTATTCTCCAGAGAAGCATTGTGATCCTGCTGCTCTTCTGCCTGCCTTGCTGGGGCCTGCTTATAAACACCCAGGCCATTCTGCTTGCCCTGGGTCAAGAGCCAGAGGTGGCCAGGTAACTACAGCAGCTCTTCAGCCAGCAGAGACTAAAGGATGGCTCTATGGATAAGCATAATGGGCTTGTTTGTATGCAAATTTGCTAAGAGAGGAGACCTCTCATGCTCTCAGCTGAAACAACACAACCTCCGCAGCGTTAGTTGAAATCTGGCTCCTGGCAATTCCCCAGACATTCCATTCAGGCGGATGCAGAAGTAACACTTTTACAGACAATTTACCCTGCAAATGAGATGTAAAAATAACTGTTTGTTCTCAAATGCAATAACATTTTCGACAATGTCTCCTAAATATGTGATTTTCTATGGGCAACTGAGTTCTGAAGTTTTATTATGATCCCTCTGAGATGTTTCTCAGGGTGAAGATGAGCAGGTTTGTGGTGTATGCGACCTTGATAAATGGAAAGACAACAGTTTGCTTCCTCTGTATTTCAGAATAGCCCAGCTGTATGTTATAGCATATCTACCAGCAGTGCCAGTGAGTGATCCTTTGTATCTCTCTACCACATACATTTAATACAACGCTGCACTTCATTGTGTGTCAGCATCACTGTCTATTTCCTTCAGCATGGGGATACATGTGGTTAATACCACCTTCTCATTGCGGCACATCTCTTTTCTAACTCGTTGACTCTCCATCTCTGTTTTTTTCAGGCCATATTCCTGCATCAACTTCAAGTGTCTTATCTGCAGAACCAAGTACGCAGTGCTGCCAGTCATACATTTGTTTTTTTACTGTAATTGATTAGGCTGTGCAGTAACATACGTTTTTTTTGTGGATGTTGGGTGATACACTTCATATGAAACGCAAGGTCCATTTTTTTCTCCCCAGGGCATAATTTTACCTCAGATGTATACAGCAGCTCTGGCAAACATTGCCAACGTGTTCACAAACTACGTCTTTCTCTTTTGGATGGACATGGGTGTTAAGTAGGTGTGATCACATAAGAACACCATACTATTTTTCTTTAATGTGAATTGGTCATTCATAAACCATTGTAAGAACGCACAATTTATTTCAAATAATTATTTGAGTGTATGTGGTGCATGTGTGTTTCAGTGGATCTGCAGCAGCGAACACCCTTTCTCAGCTGTACATTTGTACGTTTCTATTTGCTTACATTTGGTGGAAAAAGCTACACGTGAAAACATGGGGAGGTGAGTTTTAGTGATTCTAACGGTTTGGCTATAGCCTTGATGTCTCAGCTTTGTTGAATAGAATATATTTGTCGCCCTCTTCAGGATGGTCTTTAGAATCTCTGCAAGAGTGGGGCTCCTATATGAAGCTGGCCATCCCCAGCACTCTAATGCTGTGTTTTGAGTGGTGGATATATGAACTTGGGGGTTTCCTTGCAGGTAAGGGAGTTGAATTTTTTCCCAACTCAATTGAATAAATATCCAACATAGTTCCTGACATATATGCACAATAAGGAAAAGGTCTGAATTACACAAGTCTTGATCTCCATTTTTTCTTCAACAGGCATGCTGAGTGAATTTGACCTGGGAGCTCAGCATATTATCATTATGCTAGCATTCATAAACTACATGGTATGATGCACTTCACTAAAGCACGGACACTTCACCATTCATTTACTTATTAGTTCAAACTGTACACTGTACTGTCTGCACTATTTTAGCTAGTCAATCAGTCTCAAACTCAGTTCCATTCCATTTTAACTTAACGGTTCAAATTGTGAAACGTGATTTGCTAGCTTGGGACGTTAGTTTACTCCCACATATTCTATAACAAGCTTTTTATGTATTGAAATGCAATAGTTACTATATTACTACCTTCTTCCCTAGATCCCAATGGGTGTCCAAGCAGCAGCTTGTGTCCGTGTGGGGAATGCCCTGGGGGCAGGGGACACAGCCGGGGCAATTCTCACAAGCAAAGTGTCACTCGCTCTTTCAGGTACTTACATACGCTTGTGTCTGTTGCTACAGTAAGTGAAGTGCAAAAACATCTTGTAACACAAACATTCATGTTCGTCACAATTAACTACAATATAATTCTAACTTTGCTGAAATATTCTAGCTGCAATGGCAGTTATTCAGGGGCTTGTGCTGGTCTCTACCAAGTCAGTGATTGGATTCATTTTTACCTCTGACAAGTAAGTTTAATAGAGCCTGCAACATAAATGGACATTCTGTTTCTGAATCTTAAGCATGACACTTTGCATCTGAAGTATTATCCTTTCTTTTCAGGAAGATAATAAATCTGGTCTCTCAACTGATGAATGTGTACTGTGTCCTTCAGTTCTTTGATGGACTTGTGGTTTGTCATGTTTAATGTACCAGATAGTTGGTCTTTCTGTACCTTTTAATTCATTGCTGGCACTAGACAGTGTGCTGGAAGCACATTTATCATCTTATGGAGTTTAAAATCTGTGTAATTCAATGCTCTGTGTGAGCACATAGTAATCAGAGATTTGCCTACTGCCGCCCTAGTGTGTAAGCATGGGAATCCTCCTGGGCACAGGGAAACAGAAGATAGCAGCTGTAGCTAATCTTTTTGGCTACTATTGCATTGGCCTTCCGCTGGCAATTACATTTATGTTTGTCGTCAAGCTGAGGGTTTTAGGTAAGTTGTGCTTTATTGTCACCAGCAATCACGACTTAAACATCAAGTTTAATTGACAAGTGGTATTGTGTGTCGTAGCAACGTAGAAGAGTGGTACATATTTAAAAGTATAATTTTAATGTTTAGTTAAAGTTAAAACAACTTTCGTGTTTGATAATTATGCTAAAATGAGGGACAAAGGCAACCATACTCTTTTTCTTGTGAAACTAATCTAATACATGACTGACTGCTTTGTATCATTATTTCTACATCATGCAGTGTACAACCTGCAGTGTCCTTGAGCGAAGGGCAGATAAACACCTTGTATCTCCTTCTCTCTTCAGGCTTTTGGCTGGGCTTGCTCATCTCCGTCTGTTTACAATCTGGTTTCTTCATGGCTATCTTATCCAGGTTCAACTGGGAGAAGACGACAGAGGAGGTATGCCACTGGCCATTTTTCTGACATATAGGGGTCGCATCTGACAGAGGCAGACAGCTTTAGACACTTAGCTCTGTAGGTACAGGTTTATAGTTAACTGCTGGAATGGGGGGGATCGGATGCACTTTCACATGTTTATTATTGGTTCCATTGAATCTTTTGAGCACATAGGCTGTGAAACGGGCTAAGAAAAACAAACACATGATGTTGTTGAGGAGAAATGCAGCTCTAGCTGATCCTGTGGACAGTGTTGATGATTCAGACCAAACAATTACCAACGGGAGGGTATGTTACCCATCTAAGCAATAATGGTCCTTGAACCAATAAATAATCTTGTTGAAATATGGTCATTCTTGCAAATATTGTTCTTTTGCAGTAAAATGTTGCAGTTTCCCAATGAATTACATTTGGCTACACTTTTCACCTGCAGGCATCAAATGGCTACATGTCAGTAAGTCAGGGGAGCACAGACAGACAAGAGGGTGGTGAGCGGCAAGAGAAAGATGGACGACCCCGAGTACCTCTCTCTACCAGTCAGCTGATCCTCCGGAGGGGGCTGACTGTACTGGCTGTCATTTTAGTCCTGGCTGTAGGGACTTGTGCACACCTCCTTATTCCTCTGCCGGAGACCCCTGCCACACTAAAGGGCAATTTGACAGTGGACTTGGTCAACGCTACCTACCCCCCTGACATGATGCAATTTACCCGGCTTACTTAAGACCACCGCATAAAGGTTGATATAGATATAGCAATTTTGTGAAAAGTTTGCGGCTATCAATTTAATCCCTAAAGAAAAGTAACAAAAAATGTTATAAATTTATTGTGCCATTTGTCATTGGTGTCGCAGATTCTGTTCTGCCAAAACATTTGTGTGAATTTGACATGTTCAAATATCAAAGGACACCTTCAATAAATCAGTAGCCTTATGTTGCATAAATTACTTCACAGAATTGAATCATAGAACTTGGTGTTTTCAAGCTTTTCATCAATCCATTCAACATCAAGGGTCAACCAGCTGCACAAGAGCTGGGTCCTTAGCCTCTTGCTTGGGCCAGCTCTGCTGCAACCCTCAATATCACACCCATACTGTACTGATACTGGTTTGGTGCTATCCTGACAAAAGGCCAGCCAGCCTGCCCTCTCCTATCATCTGAGCAGGTCAGTGATCACTAAGTTGGTGATGATGCCCACAGCCAGGATGCAGATCATTACAGCAAGAGCAAGTCCCCTACGAAGCAGTAGAGCCTTAAAGGAGAGCTGGAAACCAACTGCGGTGACAGCCATAGCATTCACTTCGTCTAAAGAGTCGGCCAGCTCCACTGAGTCCGACTCGGCATCGTTTTGCCCCATATCCTCTGGTATGGCCTCCTCAGCCATGTCTGTAAATATTAAATACATAGCATGGATTCTGTTCTCTGAGTTTAGTACAAGCATTTACTAAGTAGACAGAAACATGGTTCATGCTATTATTTATTTAAAAAACTATCGCGCTCAGCTTATGGTAGTAGCTGACATTAACTTACCCATGTCTGTTGGACCCCCCTGTACACCCGCTCTGATTTGAGCCTGGAATGAAATAAACCAAAATTATTTCATTTGATGAAGAAATGTGTATTAGCCCTTTTTAAGAGAGATCAGAGGATAGTGGTCTGGCCTAACCTACTCACTTCTAGCGTGGTTTTAGTCCAGTTCATTCTGCATAAGTAGGTGATGAGAAAGAAACACTGTACAAACACACAGATTAACAGTCCGGACCACAGACCTGCGGAAGAAACAATGTAGTCATGAAGTCTTTTTATAGGAATATTGGATACAAAAACTCTTGAATAAACGGGAAAAAACCTACATGATTATGCCCTTACCCTTGATGCCTAGTTTAGCTGCAAACATCAAGGACACTCCAATAGGAAAGGCAATACCATAGAATCCCACAATGTTGCAAATGGCTCCGATTTTCTGCTTCCCTGACCCTCTTATAATGCCCCCTGATGCCGCCTGCAAATAAAAGGCAGGTAAAGGAAAAATCCATTTCACAACTGTATTACCAGGTATCACTGGGTCTGAATAGGATACATTGAATATGGTGCTTACTGATAATGCCTCTAAGATTAGGAAGGGGGCGTAGAACTCCATAATATCAGCCACTCTCTTTCTGATTTGCCTGGTAAAATGGTAGACAAGGGGCTTTAACATTTCATTTTTACATCTAAAATATCTGAGGAATGATAAGAGAATTATTTAGTAAGATTAACGTTCAATAGTCTTCAAATATTGTGTTTACAATCATTTTAATGTTGTACCATTTATGCAACCTAGTCTTAATACCGGTACGATTGTTTGGCATTAATGGTGAACAACTGGAGAATGAATGAGTCACCAGGATACTATCCTTTTGATAATATGTTCAGAAATGTGTGAGCAAAGTCCAAATATAACTGTAAATCTCTAGTGACTTGTATGCCGGTGAAAGGTTACTTGAGTTCTCTGCTAAGACCTTAGGTTGTTCACATAATACACACACTCAAAGTTTCACATGCCTCCATGATGGAACAGTATGTTCAGACCACTCAGTAAAATACATGATACATTGTACCAGTTCCACATCAGCTCTTTTTATTATTTTCTATCACGTTAAATATAGATTTACACTTTCGTTGGTAAGCCGTTGTAGAAACAAAAACATTTATTAAGGCTTGGCTCCGCCTCTGGCCGTATCACCCCCTCTAGATCCCGAAATGCCCAGCCCGTCGAGTTAAGAATAATAATTGATTGTATTTGACACAATCTAGACACCCAAAGCACTTGCGTTAACTCTTACTTACTCATCATATGTAAAAATATAGGAGATTTGGTCCTTTGAAGACCCAATGATAATAGCCAGGCACATGGAGACTAATGCTAGACCAAACAAGAGGCAAAATAAGAAAGTTACAATGTATGCAACACTTGACTGCATGGTTTGATATGAATAGAGTTAGAAATATGCATATACATTTTTATACAGGGCAACAAACTGATAAAATGTTTCTTTTCCAAGAGCTGCTTGTTTAAAAGTCAGGTAGTGACAAACTTTCCCAAGTTCTGTATTAACCTTTGGGCTTTCAAGAATGATCATTGATCATTTTTGTGAGCGTGCATCTTTGACCTTTGGATTTGTGCTTTAAAATGGATGTAAGGTATAGAAGCATCTTTGTCAGCAAGGAATCCATGTGGTTTTGTACATAGTGTTTGGGGACAGTGATTTTGTGGCAAACACACACTAACCTGCACAGATTATAGAGAGTTTAGCAGACAGTTTGGCCTGCTCAGTATCTCCCGCTCCAAGGCTATTGCCCACCCTCACACTGCCTGCCACACTGAATCCTAAAGGAAACTGACAGCAATGGCTCTGGGTTAGCTTCTGGCACTACCCATCCACTGTGGTTACTGTGTACGCATACAACATTCACTTGTGTAAAAGGAACATTCTCACCATATAAGCAATGCTGGACAGCTCATATATGACCGATTGGGCTCCAAGCTCCACTTCACTTATCAGACCTGTAAATAATAACAAAATATCATTATTAGTTTTGGATGTTAAAACATGGCTCTGACACACCAATATATTTTAAAAGTATCAAATGATTTGTCACCTGACCTGCCAGAAACCCTCCAATCTCGTAAGTCCACCACTCTACACACATCATCAGCATACTGGGTATGGCAAGGCGTATGAAGGAGCCCCATTCCAGCAGGCACTCCTTAGACCAGCCTACACAATTAATAAGCCAACATCTTCTCATACTGTCTCCCCTAAATAAACACTAATTTAATTTATTTACCAGTGTGTCTAGTATGGCAAAAAAAAAATACATATATATATTTCATGTGACATTCATAACTCTTGTTTTAACTGGATTCCCTTATACCACACAGCGGCCAGTGAACTCACCTGCCCAGGTAGCCTTGTGAAGGCCTCTCCACAGGATGTATGCACACAGCATGGTAGCCATGGCAATCTGGGAGAGGGTATTGGCTGCAGCAGACCCACTGCAAAAGATTACAGCGTACGACAAAATAAATTAAGATACATGCCAGACCGTGTCAGTGTGAGAGGATAGGAGACCTTGGCAGGTCAGACTCACCTAACGCCGAGGTCGAGTACATAGAGAAATATGTAGTTGATGAGAGCGTTCAGAGCGTTAGCCACAACCCCAGTGATTACCTGAGGCCATATGATGCCCTGGAAGAGATGATCCAGAGAAAATATACAGCTGGACTGACGTCTCCATATTTATGTTTGCATCAAAAATCCTGAAAAAACCCCGTTAACTATTCTTTACCTGGTTTTGAAGATATCTGACTTCCAACTGATAAATGAATGTGGCCTGCATGAATAAAATGGGAAGAATATACTGCATGCGTTGTATATGTATCATGTGTAGTAGATTGGTAGAAAAAAATCCATACAACAGATTATATACGCGAGTGCTCTATAGTCCCACACAACACACGGTACAGGTTTTGTATCTTGTACTCACAGGAAGTGCTACCATAAAAATCTTCACATACATCTGAGACAACCTAAAGAGGGATACAGAGTTAGCAAGTGTGTGTGTGTGTGTGTGTGTGTGTGTGTATGTGTTACAATGAAATAGGTGGGTTGACCTTGCAACTTCTGGCTCCTGTTTGACAGCCAGAAGAATAAGCTCTGTGTTTATAAGGATGGCCCAGCAAGGGAAGCACGCCAACATTAGAATAAGGACGGATCTCTGCACAATGACACCTACTTTCAGCAGGTTACCACTCCCAAATGTCTGCAAAAAATAAATGAAATGCTTTAAACAAGTACGGAAATATTAATGTTGACCTGTCACTTAATTAAATACATTTTGACTCACAATATTTGACAGGTAAAATACCTATAATAACAATGATACATTTAATTTATAGGCACCTTTCTAGACACCCAAGGTCACCAGACATGGCATAGAATATTAAACAATGTTTACAAGTATATACTAAACAATTGCACAATATAACATTTAACATAAGATAGACAAAAGGTCTTGAGGTAGGGAACATCTAATATATACACACACACACACACACACACACACACACACACACACACACACACACACAGTATATATACATACATAAAAGTTTAAATTAAAAAAAGTCAAAGACGTCAAAGACTATGGATTAGTACTGTGTATACTGCATACAAATATGATAATATTGGTATTACATGGAAATATTTCTATGCTGAAGTATTTTCCCTACCTGGGATATTAGTGTGTCACATGCAGATGATAAGCCAGACCCAATGGAAATGCCTGTAACATTTATCACCTGAGAGAGCATACCACAAAATGCAAGGTATTTAGAATGCAGAGGTGGACAATTTAAAGTGGATCGTGTGTATGCTATACCGTAAAGCATATTGTGCATATAAAGTACAACTTACTGCTGTGGCCAAAGCCACTCCTGCCAACTCTGTCTTCCCCAAGTGGCCACAGAAAACAGTGCTGACAAAACTCACCATGAATACCATAAGTTGAGCCATAAACTGATAAGCAGAATACAAAATAATTATTTGTAACACAGAAGTAATCTTTTTGTCTATGTAGGCGGCAGAGAGTGTGCCTTAAATTGATTAATTAATGGGTAACGGTGATGCTAAATGGCATTATTAACAATATAACATTTAAAAATAATTAAAAATATTCACATTTAAATAGCTATATTTAAATAATGTAATGGTATTTGTGTTACGAAATTATCCATTTAAACTTTCATCTATCAGCTCAATGTGGTCACATAATTTCACAACCTAGTAGACAGGTGTAGAAATACTTGATCGCGTTTCGGCTAAATTCATCTTACCACTGGTCCGGCCATTTTCGATAGTTCGAGTATTTCATTCTTAAAACCAATAGGTATCAACATGCGAACTCGTCTCAAACAGTTCGTTTTAATCTCCATAATTTGACTGCGTGTAGAGCCTTCTTTTACGTTTCCAGTGAAATTATACAGAGGGCCGATCCAGTTAAATTATGAGGGCCGAGGTACATGTGACCATCATGTCAAACTAAGTCACTTGTTGGCCAGCATGACGTAGTCAATTCCCAGTACTAATTTATGTCAACGAATCACGAGAAGATAAGGGCCAAAGTAAAAAGCGAATGTTAACGGAACCATCAGATTAGTAAGCATTTTTTTAGGTATTACATCCAAACGTTGTGTGCGACTCGTCAAATGTGCTCTCATCTGGCCAAATAAGACCGATTGCGTGAAGTCAGAGCAAGGGGCATTATCGTCAAAGTCAAACAGCCACATTTGGTGATTTACCGACTCTGAAGTGGTCACATTAACGCATTGATATAAGCATCTAGGCCTGGGTTAGTTTTATTTAAAAGTTTCAACGTTTTATTTTTACTCTCCAATCCCCTATACGTGATAGAAGTGTAAATGTTGCAACCATTTTGATGTACCAGAGGATGGCGCTTTTGACCTAAGAACGTGAAAAGTAAACTATGCAGAGAAATATGTACCTCTTTCTGTTAAACCTTAATGCACAATGTCTGTGTAAGTGCATTAATGAGAATAAATAGTCTAGTTTTAAGCAGCCTGTCAAACTGATATCAAAGACTGTTGTGTGTTAGAGATAGGCGTTATGTGATGTCGCACATTAAGGTATTACATTATTGATGACACATTAAACGGTTTTCACATACTAATAATAATAATAATTATTATTTTTATTGTTATTACATTTATAATTATAATAATAAATTTTCTTTGTAAAGCGCTTAAACCAACAATAAGATAACATAATAAAAACTGAAAAACAGAGGAAGGGGAGGGGTAAGAGGGGGCATTGCCATAGGAGCATTTGAAATTTAGCAAAAGGGTCTTGGGCACATGCTAAGTTCACATGCCTACTTGAGGCAAAACACTCCATGGAATTTATATAAGGGACATATTGGTGATTTTATTTGTGTTCAAACCCAGTGCAAATCTATCAGTTCAGTTTTACTCAATTTATTTCAGACTGCACAAAGAAAGGCCTTTGTCACTTATGGCTTGGGCTGGAGACAATTTAATCAGAGTCAAAAATGTCTCTCTTACTTAGAGACTAGAAGGCTCCAGCCAAAACCATTTTCAAAGCCAAAACTTTGATTGTGAGCTAGGCTTCATTGTAGTAGACAGACCCTATATTGTTCACTTTTGTAATTGATAGTGTTTTGGTGGACTTAACTTAAAAATCAATGTATCCTCGAAACTCTCTAGGTCAGAATCATGATGACTGGGTAGATACAGCTGAATACAAAGCACTCTTTTTATTTAAACTCTGAATTTGACTAGTCCTGTGACATTCAATACGGTTAATGGTCTAAAAAATTCAGAGCCAAGTTTATTCTTTTTTTGTAAGTCATTATTCTCTCCAACTCCAGAGTTCACTCAAGGGCTTGTCGTTAAAGTCAGTTTTATGCAACCTCAGCAAAAATAATGTATTCTGTGATCTCTTTTCCTCGCTAAACACTTAAATGTTTTTTTATAGCTAATAATGGAGGCCATGATATACCAGGACATTTTTCAATGGGATAATGAGTGGGTGGGTGAGAGTAGGCAAAGGGAAAGAAAGGCACTGTAATTATATCAACGTTTACCCCGTAAAAGCTAAGATCACAGTAATCTGGGCTGCCCTAAACAACCAACCACTTGTTGACTACCGTATCTACAATTTTCACTGTTTAAGACTTTGTAGTTGATGTGAAAGTTTAAATGTGTTCTTATATTCTTCCATTCTCACGTTTTCTCTCATCCTGGATAGGAAATATGTATTCCGGTCTCACACTATTTGATCAATATGAAGGGATATCCATATTTTAAATATGGCCATAGCCCTAAGGCTTTGTACGTCCAGTGTTCAAGTGTAGAACCTGTACCGTTTTTGTGAAAAATGAATTATCTTGTGTTTGACTGCCCAGCCCTTCTCGGTAGGGTGAGAGATTCTCAGGTCTAACCAAAGTGACCAGACTATGGGCTGTTATGATTATGAATAGTCTTGTAAATAGTTGTGAAACAGCCTGAGACGTATTTGTTTTCAAGACAACACAGGGTATTGTGAGAGTACCCCCACAAGCTCTGTTGACTAGCTAGTCTCAAACAATCCTTCAGCAAAGGGTCATAAGTGACACAGAGCTCTCTCTCTCTCTTTCCAGGAGTGGCTATTCACCTCAGGATCACACTGGCTTTGCAGCATGTGTTTAAGGGATTTTATCATCCTATGCGCAAGACAACAGGTCACTGACAAGAAAGAGTCAGACAAAAACAAATGCACTTTCAACAGATAAAGTCAAGTTGAATTTTTTTTTTGAATTGGTCTGATCCTGATTTTGAAAAATCCCCATGGGCAACATTAGGTTTTTCCTGCTTTCAGCTGTCTCTGGATGCTGGTATCTAACCAACTCCTTCCCAAACATGGATGTAGCCTTTTTCTTAAGCCAACAAAAGGTTTCCAAAAGGTCACTGGCTTTCAAATTGGCACATCTCCTGTGTCCAATATAGAATCCAAGTCGTGCTGGGAGATGCCATCTGTTAGTTATACTACTTATGTGAGAATAGAACATTTCGGAACATAAATGACCATGGTCATGTTCTTGGCTTCATTTGGCACCCTGGCCCCAAATTAAATGTGTTCTATGTCCAGCGTGTTCTTGGTAACCACTGTTTGATGTGGGAGCTTCCTCGGACGTTAATGAGGCTTACATTCTTCCATTTGGATTTGCCCTCGGTCATTTTGTTCAGATTCCTTTGCCAAGACAACTGGCAATCTCTCATTGGATTACATAACTTCTGAAGGTAACCACGATATATTTGACAGTTGATTGACGCACTGGTGTTGGGGTTCATGCTACATCTTTTCAGGAAAATTAAAGTGGAACATTGATGCTAGATATAAGAGAACAGTGGCATTAAAACACACGTTTACAGTTTACTATTATACACACTTTTATAGTTTATTATTCCCACTTTGTTTCACAGAGTCAGTGTGTCACAGTTTCTTAAACCAGTGAGATTTTGTGCCAGTGTCATAAACATGATTGTGTAAGCCCACCCACCACCACTGGATGTGCAGCAACCCAGAGATATCTCTTTCCATTTTGGCATTGTCAATTCCAGTCAGGTGAAGCAGTAACACAATTCAAAAAGATATCTACCATCCAGTCTTCATCTTTAAATTAAACATTTCATAATTTTAAGACAGACATACATACTTTTACTGTTACATCAAGTTAGAAAATGCCAGAAGTTACAGGTGTATAAAATCATTGAAAAATATGTTCACAAATGACATAAAATTTTTCCAGTTCCAATGTTGACACTTAAGAAGACATGTGCAACGGGTTCCTGATGTTACAGACTCCTTTCAAAGTTATGTATGAAGTAACAAAGTACCACACTTCATGAAAAAAACAGGCAAAGCAAAATCAATGGAAGTTTAAACAGCTAGACTGGCAAGCATACACATGCTTGGAAAGGTTTACCGAATTATCTATGGTCTCCTTCAAGCTAGAACCAGCATGGATTTGAAAGCAACTTGGGATATGCGATCCTCCGTTTTATAATATTTATCTTCAACATCAAATGTACTTTACAGCTGCAGTGGCTGTATGTCACTGAAAGATAAATCCTTTACTGAGACTGAATATCTTATAGTGTAAAGATTAAAAAAGATATACTGTGTGAATCACTTGTAAATGGCAATAGATAGGTGGCTGCAATGACTCTGTTTCTCAAATGCATATAACGATAGCTTGACTTTTCAAGTAGGATCTTTTTTTCCATCTCTCCTATTAAACCTATTTATCTGGGTGAGACACAAAACTCAGCAGTAAATTTGCCCTTTGAATCAACATCCAAATACAGCCAGTTGTGGCCAAGTCATTGTGTGCTTTCTCTCTGGCTGGAGATCTATAGCTGATGCCTGTGAATGGAGAGGGCGGGCCAGAGGGACCTCCAAGAGCATGGTCCAGGGCCTTTGCTCACGCCAGTATACTCAAACCCCTGTGACGTTGGCCCAAGCAGGGAAGGAGTCCAAGTGGAACATGGCTCTTCCCCAGCTGTTGATGGCCAGTGTAATGCAGAGGATGCCTATGATGTTCATGACTATTCCCGTCTTAGCCTGAGAGAGAGGGGAGGTAGAGCTACATAATCAACAACTAGACAATTATTGAAACCCACAAAAGAGTTAAACCTCTCCCCTGGCTGTGCAAATTACTAGAAAACACTAGTATCTTAAATCAAAAAGCATTGATATTAAGCCCTTTATTCACATTATGTTATATTAGTAAAATGCTTTCTCTTTACAAGTTGCTGGTGTCCCACTCACCATGTCAGAAACCTTGAGGTAGCCATAAGAGAAGACAATGGCATTGGGGGGAGTCGCAACAGGTAACATGAAGGCAAAGGAGGCACTGAGCGTGCAAGGCACCATGACATAAAGAGGATTCATTCCAATCGACTGCGACTGAAATAAGCATACAAACAATGTCAACCGTCTGAGGGATTGAGGATACTTGTGATGAAATTGCTGTCTAGGTCTAGACAGTGTTTATGTGCCATAGTCAGTGACTCATAACTCAGATTGTCTATGTGTTTGTCATTCTGTTCTGTAGACCTTCACTAGGTGGATGTAGTTAAGATGTTATTCTTAAGGATTGCACTGTATGTCTGGGGTCTGACTCATGACAACAAAAAGCAGCATTAAAGGAATAGTATTGTGGCGATGTACCACAGACTAATAGCAGGAGTGGATTACAGTGATACAAATATCACAATTCTGTTAACTTACAAAAGAAGACTGCATTTGGATTTCCAGGTTATTAAAGGATGAAAATGGATGACATATATTATACATACAGTGATAAACTTATGAAATAGATCCCGATCGATTTATCGACCGATATGGGCCTATCACAGATACATCAATACATATATCTTAGCGGCTATCCTTTATTTAACCAGGCGAGTCCCATTGAGCTAGATATCTATTTTAGAAGGGATCCCTGGCCAAGATGAAAACATCAGCATGGAAAATCAGGAGAGACAAAAAACAATAAAATAAGCAACATTGAAGTGATATGCGATAACATATCTTGTCACAAGTGTTTAGTAACCATAGTTGAGAGATCATTGCAAAACAATTGTGTTTATGTATATATTCTGTATATATATACGGTATACTGTATATATATACTGTATGTATATGTGTATAAAGAATATAGATTGATTTATCAATTTAGAAAACGTTTTACTCCCTAATATCGGTATCTGCATCGGCCGAAAAATCCAATGTCGGTCAGGCTCTATTAAGAAAGACTGGACAAGCTTAAAGACCACACTCGCACAAAGCCACTCTCCTCCCTACTCTTAGTCAAATGTAATTGTTCGAATAGTTTCTTCCCTCTAATCCTTATTTCCTTCTGCCCTGTGTAAGGATGTGACACCTTCATAGTATGAACCCATTTTTTATTGTCCCCTTTTGGTTTATTCTAGTTTGGGCAAGCACTGGGACTTGAGTACTGGGCATAGTGATGCCATGTTTCAGTAAAGATGTGGTGGGCACCAGTACAAGACACTGGGCTGAATTGGGGCTTTGGCAGGATGGCAAATAGGAGGAGGGGGCCCAGGGAAGGGGACCATACCCATTCAGCAC
Source organism: Galaxias olidus (assembly GCA_026901105.3). NCBI lineage: Eukaryota > Metazoa > Chordata > Actinopteri > Galaxiiformes > Galaxiidae > Galaxias > Galaxias olidus. Next base: position 258,463 of record JAPMUY010003852.1, read on the forward strand.
AAATGTCTAACACGAGGGGCAACCAAACTAGGGAATGTGGGCCGGCTTCCAATGGTAGAATGTTCAATTGGTGGCTTCCAATTGGAGAATATTTTCAGTAGGGAAGCCTTACACAGGGAAGCAGTTGACATGGCAATGGTAGTAATTCTTGTGCAGTGTCTTCTTGTCAGAGAAGGTTTCCCACTGCTCTCTTTATATTATTTTCTCTATTTGTGTAACTGCAATCATATAAAGTATATATACAGTACAGACTGTGAGAGGGACCTTACCATAGAGGCTAGAACCGGTAGGAAGAGAGTAGCGGTAGCCACATTGCTAGTGCACTCTGTGAAGGTGGCAATCAGTAGACACAAAATTATAGCTATTGCCCAGGGAGGGATGCTGTGCAAAGGAGTCATTTGATTTCCCATCCATTTGGAAAGTCCTGACACCTGCAGATGCAGTAAAAAGTTCTTAATTATTTACAATGATGATTTCTGGTTTGGCACAAAAAGAAATATTTTTTCAGTATAAAGTACTAACATATGTGATTAATTTAGCATAATAAGAATGACCCCCTTGGCGTGTTCATTTAGAATTGTGTATATTGTGTGTAATAGTGTTCACCTACCTCACTGCCTTTAGCCAGGGCAAATCCTCCCCCGAGAAGAAGAACTATGCTCCATGGTAACTTCTTCTGGGCCACTTTCCAGGTGAGCAGAGCTGGTGTTCGGCCAGAGGAGTGCCTTGGCTCTGAAGGTCCCCAAAAAAGTACTGTTAACTAAGCTGTATCAAATAGGCTTCATGTAAGAAAATGGCCGTTTATGACCTGCACACGTGGGATGGTACTCAAGATATGTGTAAAATCCAGGAAATATTTAAATGCTTTTTCTATGACATCAACTATTTATGAATTGAAACTAATGTTTTTATTTGATTCTATACATAATCTATGTCTGAGAGACAGGCCCCAAAGGTTTTGTATTTCCGTTTCAGAAAGTGGATTTACCTGTGTCAAAGCTGCGCGATTTCCAGTAGCAGATGCGTGGTGCTTTAGAGGGCAGGACGAAAAGTAGCACAGCAATGAAAACTGCCACTGTGGCGTCAGTTACGTACCTTATAAAGGAATCAAGTAGAGTCAAGGCATTAGAAAAAACCTATCATTAATTTTATTTTCTGTAAAACTGTAAATTACGTATACACTATTCTTTCTCTCAGTTGTAGTATATGATAATGCATATAGAGTGAAAATGTCAAAATAGTGCGAAAACATCTGTGATGGTTCAGCATAGTTTACCTACTCTTTCTCGGAGTTGAAGAGGTGTGTGGCCCAGCCTGCTACAAAGCCTGGCTCCCTGGAGAACCACAGCACTACAAGCAGAGAGAACAGACCCAGGACACTGATCTCGCCGAAAGACATGGGACCTAGCTGCCTGTGCTGCTCGCGGATCACATTATATGCAGCTATCTCCTTCTCTGTCTTCACCACTCCACATCCCCAGGTCTTCTTAAAGCTATGAGAGTAACGCCAGAGAGGAGCATGTGTATCACACACTCATCACTGAGCTAAAACACATTGGGCCGCCGACTCAGATCTGTCTGAGAGTGTAATAATCAAACTCACTTAAATCCCATGAAGACAAACTGGAGCCAGAGCCAAGCCAGGGTGAGCATGATAATCATGTTGGGGAAGGCAAAGCCGAACCACGAGGCAAAGTTGATCACATCTCCATTATCAGGAAAGAGCCTTTGGGTAGTACAGTGCATTTCATTAACCATATTCATAATAATTACTGACTTGTTAAAGATTTATGCAAATAATTAAATGACAGCTACTACGTTTTTATGTGATTTAGGTGACGATCCAATGTACATACTGGTTCATCTGGCCCTTGAGCACAAGGTTAGGTCCAGTCCCTGTGAGGGTTGCTGTGCCACCTATGCTGGCAGCATAACACACACACAGGGTCATGCCTTTGCACATCTTCCTCCTCTCTGCGGCCTCCTTACGCTGGGTAGCCTCCACAGTCACGTCCAAGAACGTCACCACCACTGGAGACAATGTGAAAGCATCTTTTGAGGTTTGATATGTAGCCATAGTCACGTTCATTGTCAAACGTTGGGAGGGATTTATCAATTCTGTTTCAAAGGATGTTATTGCACTAACAACTCTTTCAGGCGTATGTGTGTCCTGTCTTTTCCTTACCCTGTGCCTCAGCCTGTTTTTCGGTCTGTCCTGGCTGATTGCCATCAGTCTCGCCAGGCAGGGGTTGCTCCTCGTTGCTGGTGATCTGAACCTTCTCCGCCTGATAGTTTAGCTGACTCAACACAGCCTGAACAATCGGCACCATCATGGCTGTGGTGGCTGTGTTACTGATCCACATGGACAAGAAGGCGGTTACGCCCATGAAGCCAAGCATCAGACTGGAGGGGGTAGAGGGTATACAACAGGGATTAGTGGATTGGAGCAGTTGCGTGAGACAAATAGCATGTTAAACAATAGAGAGAAAGAGATGCGTGACACAGCTTATGTAAGAAAAACACATTATTGGTAGTCCTAAAGATGAGCTAGTTTACTTATTAACAGATAGATCGCTATCTTAGATATAATTTCTCTCAGGAATGCACAGGTCACCAACACGGGTCATTAGACAGTCACTCACAGGGCTGGGCGCACACCGACAAAGAGCAGCACCCTCAGGGCAATGCGCTTGTGGAGGTTCCAGTGCTCTACGGCCACAGCTACTATCAGTCCCCCCACAAACAGCATGTTGGTGTCCTTCAGATACTGCATGCACACCTGCAAGACCAGCATTTGTTTTCAGTTTCAGTGATTACGAGTAAACAGGGTTGTAGGTTGAACACAATACATGGTTCATACAGGTTGGCTTACGTCCTTGGACTGCATGATGCCGAACATGGGGAAGAGGACAGCAGGTAGCAAAGCCGTCACAGCCAGGGGTAGGGCTTCTGTGCACCAGTACACTGCCATTAGCACTATCACATAGGCACATCCTGCCTCCTGCAGAAAACACAGGTTCACTAAAAACACTTACATTTGAGGAACCTATCAACTTTTTTTTACAGTTTAGCATTAAAATGCAGGGCAGATAGCTTAATCTGTTACTTATTTACAACTGAGACAGGTGATAGCTAGTTAGACAGATGCAAGCTAATTGGGGTTAAAGATCAATCATGTTTACGATTTGTTTAAATTCCCTTGTTTCTTATCAGGGTAATGTGATGATGTTGGGTTGACACTCTACAATTTGATTGTGCAAGTTTATTCTACCGCAGTGGATGTTGCATTTTGCTTGCTGTGTGGCCATGCATTGAATATGCTAAAGCATGGTTTAATATTGCTTTATTTCCTGAAACTAAATGAATAAACCTAACATAAAATATATTAACATGCATTTAGCTCAGTGGGTGACTAATACCCAGAGCCACATAAAAATAGAGATGGCATCACTTAGAAGCAGGTTGAGTGACAGGATTCCGTCTAACAGTGTTCCTACGCCAGGGATGTCCACATTAGCAACAAACTGCCTCTGAACATTTGACTGGTTCCCCATACATTCTCTCTTTAACTGTGGTATAAGCACTACAGGCAGTATTAGCAGGTGACTGAATTTAACTTGTCCTAAAGGTCTATGCTTTTCATGAACTGCTGGGTATTTTAAAAAAATAAAATAATAATAATAATAGCAATAACATTAGATGAAAAAGGTTAATTAAGAGCAGACTAAGCGAGTCATCGGCCAAATGTTTTAATCTATGCATATTTGCCAAAGGTGATTACATACCGTTGTCCCGATCACCAAAGGCAGGGGAAGCAAGATAAATGGTGTTAAAAGTAGAATAATCTCATTTTTACAATGCAGGAGTCCTTTCAGAAATGCCATCCTTGGACATGCAGGAAACCTGAAGCAGAGAAAGTTTTTGCACCATGGATCGCCTTTTTACATGGAGGAGGGGGAGAGGGGGGTGGGGGGGGGGGGGTGTTCCATTTAGAGAAAATAAATTCAGAATCATAATGACAGAGAGCGCGCGCGCGCGAGAGAGAGGGAGAGAGAGAGAGAGATTTTCACTATCACCAGAATACATACATAGTTATTATCAAAGTAATGTCAGATCTTGCTGTTTCCCTGAGTCACCCAGTTTTTGCTCACTGTAATATGCCTGCTTGAGTTCATAGGTGCCCTTTGGCTTTGGCTACGACTTTATGCCCCTGTAATTGCCTGTCTTGAAAGCCTGTGTTATAAGTATGGGGTTTTCATTCTCATGCAGTCACATTTTTGCTCCTTAAAAAGCAAGTTGACCTATTCATAGCATTGCCACGAACAATGCACGTTTTAAATTAACTTTGGGTTAGCGACTACTTTTCGCTTTAGTTAAATGCTGGATGTCTTCATGCAGATTATACTAAATAGCTGAACGCACAATGTTTTGCAACTTTTTCAGCTAAGCACTTATCAGATGAGAACTTTTAGCTTTGTGATGCTCAATTTGGCCTATGGGACATCATTTTAAAATAAATAATTTTCCCTTTGTAACCGCCTTATCCTGAAACTATAACACACACTAACCTAGATTATAGCTAATATATTAACGTCAAAAAGAACATAAACGGATCCCCGACTATTCCGTTTAGTCAAATAATGTTAGATTCCCACCTTGTGGATTTTATTCGAAACTGCAATTTCTGGCGATCCTAATTCTACAGAAACACACACACACAACCAGTCAAAAACACACTATTTTCACATGGATTTAAACTGATGTAGATGAACTAGTTAGCTTTGTAAATCAAACTCACTGTCAATACCATTGTATAGCATTAGTGCTATAGCCAGTAAAACTAGGACGTGTGATCTATTTTGGACGATCAGTCTGATTCCTTAGGCAAGTGATCACATGAGCGCCGCGTACAGGAGGTTGATCTGGGTCACGTGAGAGTTAGGACTGAACAACATGGCTACAAGCACATAGAACTAAACATCATCAGTTAACGAACTGATATATGTCTAGACAAGTCAGCATATGCATAGCTTGCAGACAATTTGCAAAGTTTTTCCAATTTGCTCTAAATATGGAATCTGTTGTATAAGCGACACAGAGACGATACCAATTCGAGTCCGACTGGGAAAGACGAAGCTTTAGCAATATCAACAATATCAAAATTGTGTTATCTAGCTAATTGAACCTAAACTCAAATAACTAAAATAACTCGTGCTGGGTATCTAATAATGTGACATTTTCACATTCTACCTTACTGGCTCCTGTAAGTACAGTTTTGTTTCCAAAATTCTAAGCAAACTAGCTAACATAGCCAAGTTAGCTTCAGTGTTGTACAACTTCGCCATCGTCATTGGTTTGCTTCAAGCGACACATTCTCAGTGGAACGGTGATATTTTTTTTACACACGACACATGTGAACTGTAAACCTGGATAAGTTTGCCCAATTACATCAGCAAAGGCACAAATTAATTAGGGATTGTTGCATGATTGCTTGTGTGGTTGCAAGGTCCGTTCCTGCTTATCTACTAGCAGGCTAATAAATACACAACTTCCTCTTTTTTTTTTGCATGTCCCTTCCACGTTTTGACAGTTTTTTCTAGTGCGGAACAAATATTGATAAACTGTACTACTACCTCTTATTTATAAAATAAGATCAAGGTAGATGTAAAATGTATGTCCTTTGTTAAAGCTCTGGTGCAGTTCAGTCATGTGAGAAAAATTCACTTCTGAGAGAGACAGTTTGGAAAGGACAAGGCAGTCATGTGCACCCAATAACCTCATCTCCACAATTTAAAGCGCTCTTTACTTTATTCTTAATTTGAAACATTGCATTTTACGTTTTCATGAAGACTAAAGCCATGATATTTCCCCTCTCTCTTTCTCACTCTTAACAAATGCACCCCCAGATAACATCCCATCCAACCCTGCTCCTGATGCCAGTGTGTACTCATTCTAAGTAGGTGTAGTCCTAGAGTCCTAGACTGTCAGAGGCAGCCAGGCAGAGGCAACGTGGCCTCTGAGTCACTCATTGCAGGCATCATAACGCCACCATGGAGTGGCTGGTTTCGGCAGTAGAGAAGGACCTTGGGGTGGATCGGCGGCAGCTCGGTCCTGGATCCCGTTCTCATGAGCTGGTGGCCCTTGTATCGACTCGCTGGGTACTAGGCCTGAGGGAGAGGAGGGTGGCCCGCTGTGCCCGTTTTGACAACAGCAGTGAGGCTGAGATACGCACATTCCTCCAGCGTTCCCAGACAAAGCTGCCTCCAACCTGGACACGGGTGTGCATCCAGGGCCTGAGGAAAAGCAAGCTGAGCTATAGGCTGGCTAGAGAACCAGGTTACCAAGGAGATGCAGTTTCACAGGATTCCTACATAAAGACCATGCAATGTGTGTCGCTGCACAATGTCAGGTATTGAGCATGTAGGCCTATGCATTTCTTTATTTTTTATGAGACACGGTTATATCTTAATTAGGATTAGAATGATAAAATACATAGCCATGTATAGCCTTTCATCAGTATTATGTTCGTTAGCTAATAGTACAGCTTTAAAATACTGTCATTAAGGTTTCACATTCGTTATATCCGTTTATCAAGAGGTCATTCAAGGAATTGAAAATACATTGTCCTTTCTGTGAGAAAATTAAATTACTTGCACTTTGTAAAACAGTATGTATTTGATATTCTTCACAGGAACCTTTGGCGTGAGGCTCATCGCAGCCTTGTGCAGCCATATGCGGGGCCCACCGAACAGATGCATGTGGCGGCCATCGATGCTGTGCGCCAAGGCTTGCAAAAGCTCTTCAGCTCTACATTCATCTCCACCGACAGAGTGTCTCCATCCCTCTCTCCAGCTAAAGAGAAAGAAAGGGAGAACCCATTTCTATCCAGTTCCTCCTCCAAAATCCTAGCGGACCATTTGTGCCCAAACGTTCTTCCTGCCGAGTGCCTACTAGAATCCGCTGAGATGCTCTATGTGGTCCTACCCTACACCCAGTACTCTCTCCATGACATAGTGTCCTACAGCCCCGCCAAGCTGGCCAACAGCCATGCCAAAGTGCTGTTCATCCTCTACCAGATACTCATAGCTCTGAAGGCGTGCCACGCGGCAGGCCTGTCATGTGGAGAGCTCTCCCTGCAGGACATTGCAGTAGACGAGCAGCTCTGCAGCCGCCTGAGGATGAACGTGGCCCACTACGAAGAGCTGGGCGAGGATAGGGAGGCAAACATCAGTGCTACTGGAGGACAAGCCTCAAGAAGCGTTCAGAGGAGGGACAATGCCGACGTGAACGGTGGCAGCAAGCGTCTGTGCACTGAGTGCTTTGACAAGCTCAAGTCCCTGGTCTTAGACTGGGTCCACGGTCGCGTCAGTAACTTCCGCTACCTGATGGAGCTTAACCGTTTAGTCGGGCGACGGGAGGGAGACCCCAACTACCACCCGGTGCTGCCGTGGGTGGTGGATTTCACCGTGCCGTTCGGAAGGTTCCGAGACCTCCGCAGGTCAAAGTTCAGGCTGAACAAAGGGGACAAGCAGCTAGATTTCACCTACGAGATGACCAAAGAGGCTCTGGCAGCAGCTAGCAGTGGAGGAGGAAGCGGGGTTGGCGGAGACTTGGGGGGCTCGGGGGGTGTTGGGGGCGCAGGACCGTCCGACCACCTCCACGTTCCCCATCACATCTCAGATGTGCTGTCGGATATCACCTACTATGTGTACAAGGCCCGGCAGACACCCAAGTCTGTCCTCTGCAGCCACGTGAGGTCCCAGTGGGAGCCCAATGAGTACCCAGCCAGCATGGAGCGCATCCAGAGCTGGACCCCGGACGAGTGCATCCCAGAGTTCTACTCGGACCCCTCCATATTCCACTCCATCCACCCTGACATGCCGGACCTGGACGTGCCCCCTTGGTGCGGCTCCTGCGAGGAGTTTGTGGAAGTGCACCGGCGTCTCCTGGAGAGCCGAGAGGTCTCCCAGCAGCTGCACCACTGGATAGACCTCACCTTCGGCTACAAGCTGTCAGGCAAGGAAGCGGTCAAGGCCAAGAATGTGTGCCTGCACCTCGTGGACAACCACACCCACCTCACAAGCTACGGTGTGGTGCAGCTGTTCGACCAGCCCCACCCACCTCGCCTGGCTCCTTACCAGTACTCCTCGCCCGAGCCCCCGCTCCTGGGCCTCGCTGCCCTTAACGTGCCTTCACTCCCACTCCCTCAGCTCAGTACCATGGCTGACACAGTAGATGGGATGGTGCCAGAGGCCACAGGCTGTGAGTCCAGTGGCTGGACCATGGTGGACAGAGATGAGGAGCTGGAGCAAGGCATGGAGGCTCTGGACTCGCTAGCCTCCACAGGCTCCTCCTCAGCCCCCACCTCTGTTCCACTGCCGCACATTAGCACATCCGGGGGGAGGACAGGGGGGGAGCATGCAGCCATGGTGGTATCCCAGTCCCCCAGCTCCTTCCCAGGTGAAGGGACAGGTAGTGCCACTAATGTCCTGGGGCCTGGCTTACGCAGCACAATGCTACAGAGAGCTGTATCCACTAGCAAGAAGCACGGGGAGGGGCCTGTGAATGCCAACAACGCAGATGACTTCAAGATAACCATGCCCGAGGGATTCTACCCCTTGCAACCCCTCGAGGAGCTTGAGAAACTGAACAACTTCTTAGTGAAAAGTCTTCACGCTCAAGTATGGCCCTATACTGCGTCCGTAGTCAAGGGGGCAGCAGAGGGGCTGGAGGGGCTTCCGTCTCTCACCGATCTCTACCAGAGGGACATGCAAGCACTCGGAGTTCTTATCGCCGAGATATTCTACTCCTCCAAGCTGCGGGGTGTGAAACCCGGCTGCCCCCTGGGCCAGCGTTTCCAAGCTGTTATGAAGCTGTGCTCGGCCAGCCTCCGTGAGGTGCCACTGCCTTTGCACCGCGCCCTTGAGGCGCTGCTCCCCGTCCGCAAGCACTCCTCCAAAGCACACACAGAGACGGCACGTTGTCCTCGTCCGCTCCTTTTCAAGTATGACCCCATCTTCGAGGGTCTTCCTCCCCCAAACCCCTCCCAGCTGCTCAGCCCCTTTGTCTCCCCTCTGCCTTTCCCCGCCTACTTCCCAGCCCTTCACAACTTCATCTTCTCCTACCAAGCCAAGATGGATGCCTCCTGCAACCTGCAGGGCAGGGACGTGGTGTTCCACCTGTGGCAGCAGCAGGAGACCCTGTTGAAGGGCAACATCACAGCCGAGGGCTTGGAGATCCTCCTGCCCTTTGTGCTGTCGCTCATGCTCGAAGAGTCCACTGCGGTCTACGCTGCTTGGTATCTGTTTGAGCCCATCTCCAGGGTTTTGGGACCTAGGAACGCCAGTAAGTACCTGCTAAAGCCACTGGTCAGCGTGTACGAGAACCCCCGGTGCCTGCGAGGCCGCTTCTACCTCTACACTGACTGCTTTGTCCTGCAGCTAATCGTAAGGTTGGGCCTTCAGGCTTTCCTGTCAAGCCTCTTGCCTCACGTGCTACAGGTTATTACGGGCTTTGAGAGTTGCAACTCAGACTCCGGCTCCCAATGGGAGGCTGGCAAAGGCCCAAGGAGGAGGGCCTGTGACCTGGGAGAGGAAGAGGAAGAGGACTACGAGTGTGTTGAGGGCAGACCTTCGTCCGGCTCGGTGAGTGGCAAGGTGGGGGTTGGCAGCGGAGGGACGGGGGCTGTTGGGGCGGTGGGAGAACCAGGGCTAGTGGACTATTCTTCAGGGGTCAGCCTCAACGACCAAGTCTTTCTCTCTGAGGGGGAGGACTTCCAAAATGGCTTCTACGTCAACAACGGACCGGGCGGCGAGGTGGCAGGGAAACAGCCGAGTCCAAGCTCCGGCAACAAGGAACAGGACCAGGAGTCTCTCAGCGTGGGGAAACTGAGCGACAAGAGCAGCGCGAGCGAAGTGTCCATCGGGGACGGAGACTCGGCGCGCGACCGAGCCAGTCTGAGGTCAGCCGACAGCAGCCAGGACCTGAAGCAGGCCAGTGAGGGAGAGGATGGAGGGGAGCTGGAGGAAGAGGAGACCACTGAGATCGAGGAAGGCAAAGAGGGGCTTACTCTGTCTGGGGACACAGAGGAGTCAGGGGCCACCATGACCACTCTGGAGGGGGAGTTTGTAAATGGGATGGCGCTGGCAGAGACGGAGAAAGGCATGGTGGGAGAGGATTCGGAGGAGCAGGACCCTTCCGAAGACTCTGAGGAAAAAGAACATAAAATCCTTCTCGGTCAGTTATCCACCATGATGCATGTTTATATTTCCTTGTTCATTAAATGTTGTTTATTGTTGTCAGCAGTTGTATATGAGATTGCTTGTCCTTTTCCTTCGCAGACACAGTGTGTAAGACGGTGAGATGGCTGTCTGCGAAGCTCGGGCCTACAGTGACATCAAAATATGTGGCCAGAAATCTGCTCCGGCTTCTGACAACGTGCTACATTGGTGAGCTATGACGTCCACCACCAGCGTTATCATGTTGACATAAGATGGCCCGTGATTTCATTATGTGGCTTTTACTCTGCGTCTCTTCCCTCTCTGCTTTTAGGGCTTGACAAGCACCAGTTTGTGGCCCCTGTCACAGAAGACAGTGGTCTAGAGAGTGTGGGGATGGGCAGTGTGTATGAGAGGAAGCCTGTGGTGGGAGACCACACAGCAGGGCCTGTGCTGGACTGTCTGATATACATAGCCCACCTCTACGGAGAGCCTGTGCTCACATACCAGTATCTGCCCTACATAGGCTACTTGGTAAAGCTTTATTTTCTTTAGGCTTTCCTGATTATGTATGTACTATGTGAGAAAAATCTGTGGATTATTGTCACTGTAAAAACCAAATTTAAATACAAATTACATTTAAAGTACTATTCATTGCAGTAAAACACTTGAATGCTTGCAGTGACCTTTTCTATTCTGCCGCGGTTTGGTTTCGCTTCCCACTTTTGCCTCGGGCTGTTTCGCAGGTGTCTCCCCCGTCGTCTCAACGCCTGAACACGCGTAAGGAAGCAGGCCTGCTAGGAGCTGTGGTGCTCACTCAGAAGATCACTGTTTTCCTCTCAGACACCACCCTCATGGACATGCTCAATAAGATCAACCAGGACGTGCTGTTACCTCTGCTGGACCTGCTCACCAGCCCCAAGTTGGGGTACGTGCCCAAATGACAGACAAGCACACACTGGCACCCAAACAGTTTTTTCTTTTATATATATAAATATATAAATATATACACCCTCTATAAATATATAAGGTGTATCATTTGTCATCTATGTGTCAGTAATGCCTGTCATGCCAGGGGAACAGGTAGACACAATATAAAGGTTAGAAAAAGATTGTATTGAATAGCATCTGTCTGTCACCCTTTCTCTCTCCCCAGGTTCCCCAGTGGTGTGCAGACGCGCTCTGCCGTGTGTCTGAAGACACTGAGCTTGATGGCCCTCATCTGTCTACGCATCGGCAGGGAGATGGTGCAGCAGCATATGGCCGACACCCTGCGCAGGTTCTTCACAGTCTTCACCCTGCTGCACAGCCTGCAGCATCAGGTATAAATAGAAAAAAGTAAAGACCATTTTTATACCACAACCAACATACCCTTCACATTCTTGAAGCGCATTAACTGATTTCTAATGGGATTAGTGTGAGGCTGGTCAAGGTTGTAATGACTCAACTCACAATGGTATGGATTGTAATGGAACTAGATCCCAAATCCTAACCCAAGGGAGGTTGTAAAACTGTGTTGACTCTCCTGCTACAGGTGGAGAGCGCCCCCCGCAGGGTGGTAGGAGAGATCACCATGGTAGATGTCCACACTCCGGAGGAGTCCTGCGTGACGTATGAGCTGGCGGTGCTGGAGGAGCTCCAGGCTGTGTTTAACGCCGAGATGGCTTACGCCTCCTACGTCCCTTTCTACTGCCTCATAGGTAAGAGACCGCCCGCGTCTCCTTAGCCAGTCTGTTAAAGTCACTGTCCTGCTGGGAAACAATTAGCATGTCTTAATCCTTGTTGTTTGTTCTGTAGGTGACACATTCATTCGTAAGCTGGTTCCTAACCATGAGCTGGTCTGGAGGTTGGCCCTGTCCTACCATGAGAGGGTCAGCCCGGGCAGCCCTGAAAACAACCCAGCAGCAGGGGCCAAGGCAGAGCCACCCCCGTCCCCCTCCGTGGGCCTTTCCCCGGGCCTGGGCAGACATGTGGGCCGCAGCCCCTTCCCCGCCCCTTCCACCATCTCTCTGAGTTCAGACTCCCTGCCTGAGTCTGGCACGTTCGGCAGCCACCTTATTGGAAACCGCATCCAGGTGTCCAGGGACGCGGAGGTGGGGGGCAGCCCCATCCTGGGTTCTGTGGACACCTGGGGGCGCTCTCACAGCGGCCACTCCGCGCCCATCATCACGGCGGCCTCTAACTTCACCCTTCCGTCAGCCGGTCCCTCCTTCTCCTCCTTCTGCTCTTCCTCCTGGGTAATCGGCCCCACTCCTGAGGACAGCGCCCTTAAGCAGGAGCTCCCCCGCAGCGGTCGCTCCCTCCAGGGTAACTGGCTGGCATACTGGCAGTATGAGATCGGCATCAACCAGCTGGACCCTCACTTCCACTTTCACCAGATCCGCCTCCAGAGCTTTCTGGGCCACTCTGGCACCGCCAAGTGCCTGGCGCCGCTGGCGGGAGAAGACTACTTCCTGTCTGGCAGCAAAGACAAGACGGTGAAGCTGTGGCCCCTGTATAACCATGGCGACGGGACCAAGGAGGTGGAGCCCAGGCTGACATACACGGATCACCGCAAGTCAGTGTTTTACGTGGGCCAACTTGAAGCTCTGCAGGAGGTGGTCAGCTGTGACGGCACCGTTCACCTCTGGGACCAGTTCACAGGTCAGCGGAGGCAAAACGCTGTTGTGTTTATAAATGCTAATATTTTGATGGTGACCAAAAAAAAGGAAGCCAATTTACTGTTCCATGTGACAAGTGTCTTGTCTCTTCCCCTGGCGCCCAGGCAAACAGATCCGCTCGTACGAGGCCTTGGACGTGAAGACCCCCATCACAGCCGTGACCACCATGCCAGCGCCACACTGCAGTGTAGTGTTTGGCTGCGCTGATTCTATCCTCCGCTTCATCGACCCGCGTAAACCAGGCCTGCAGGTACAGTTAGTCCTGCCACTTTCTACATCATGTTTCATATCCGTCACACTATTATTCACCTTCGCATTAAAACGATGCCTCAAATGCTGTACGCTATTGGCACTGTCATGGTTCTACGAATAATACAGACTAGTCCTCCTCTGTTTCCAGCACGAGTTCCGTCTGGCGTACAACAATGTGAGCGCAGGGCTCATCCGCTCCCTGGCAGTGAGCCCTGGAGGGCGCACCATAGCTGCCGGCTTTTCCTCGGGCTTCATCGTCCTGCTCGACGCGCGCACAGGCCTGGTGCAGCGAGGCTGGCCCGCTCACGAGGGAGATATCCTCCTGATGAAGGTCGGTCACCGCATGTTGCGCGCGCTCATATTTTACACATACACATGCATCAGAGCACCCCCCTAAAGACAAGTGGCGTATCGCGTTGTATTAGCAAGTCTGAGAATCACAGACTGTTACACTGTTGTTACACTTTACATATTTACATGAGAGATCGCTTAAGATATTGAGAGTAGTAGCATTATCAAGATACACAAGGCTATAAGGGGAGTAAGCAATGATGCAATACTTGTTTCTATGAAAGACCTCTGTACAAACTGGACTGGTTCATGACAGCCTGTTACTACTATATCCGTGGACTTATGGGCAAGCTCTGTCCAGTTTGTCGTTTTTTACTGAGCAGTGCGGCTATGCAATTTTTAGCAGTCAGGTGACATCTGTTGAGGCACATTTTAAAGCCAAGTGCTGTTTTCAGTTCGACACTCCCAAAAGTGAGAAAGTAGCTTTTGGTTTTTGGAAGGTGGGGGGGCAAGATGTACCCAGTAGGTTTGTTCAAAAGCTGTCAACAAAGCACTAGCGATGGGCAAACTTTATTTAACCCTGAATTGTAGGGGTCAAGGATTGTGTCTCTGCTGTTGGAGGCACAAGTTTGTGCAAATATGGACACAAGTTACTCATTAGAAATATGTGTAATTTTCATTGGCCCAGAAATATTACTCAGACATGTTGCCTCCCCACTGATTACTTTGTCAGACAAGTTGTATATATTTGTAACATTTCGGCGGGAACACGATGTTGCTCAAGATTGTTTCTCCATTGAATGATAGTACTTATTTTGTCTGATTTACAGGCTGCTGAGGGCAACCTGGTGATCAGCTCCTCCACTGACCACACTCTGACTGTGTGGAAGGATCAGGAAAACAAGCCACTTCACCAGTACAAGTCTCCTTCTGACCCCATCCATGCCTTTGATCTCTATGGGTCAGAGATTGTGGCTGGCACTGTGGCCAATAAGATAGGCGTGTACTCCATGATGGATATCTCAGCCAATCCTGCCAGCAGCACCAGGCTCAGCTCTGAGAACTTTCGTGGGACCCTCACAAGCCTGGCTGTTTTGCCCACAAAAAGGCTTCTCCTCTTGGGCTCAGAGAACGGGGCCATTAGACTGTTAGCTTAAGCTCAGTAGTTTGGTCAGCGCTATGCCATACACTGCTTTTGACCTAAACAGTGACCTATTTATAATAGCTGATGCCGTAGACCCTGTCATCTTGGGATTAGGGTTAATTTCACTGATCAGTTAAGAGGACCGCTCCTCTAAACATGATGACTTGATGTTGGCGGCAGCATTGCAGTTGTATAAGCTTAAGCTTCATACTTCTCATGAGGAATACTGTCTGTAGTCTCTGACCAAAATAGCAGATGAAGTGCATTCTTAAAGGTCTACTGAGATGTATTATTGTGCAACAAAAGACTTGATTTGCTTCTCCAACTTATTGATTACATTTAAAATGTCCTATTGTTAACTAGGTCAAGCAATCTTTTCAGAGGAATAAAATAGGTGTGCTCAGGAAGGTGGAACCAAATGGTTCTAATGTAGTGTATTATACTTTCTAAATAGATGCATTATATAAACACCAAAAAGACATTGTGAGATTCACACCGCTTTTTATTTCCCACTGACGTTAGATCACACAATGCATCAGATGCACTGAATAACTATGCAGTATTTGTAGATTCAACCTTTTTTATTGATTGTGTTAGCAACATTTATTGCTAATGAAGTATAAATGCTCATCAAAATGTTTATAAATCAGGAACAAATTAATAGTTTGTTCAACAGGCTAGATGCATCTCAAATTGCACCAAGTAGAATAGTGTAACACAGATAGATGCAATGTGCGACTGTCAAATAAAAATGCACAAAGTATGTCCTACTGCACAATAATTTGCATATTTTCTTAAAAGACGTTACAACAAATCAGTAAAATGAATGGAGTAGTACAAAACAAGTGCTAGAACAGTGACATCGGGATTTATGCTAATTAGAAAGTGTATTGCTGATTTGAGACAAGTTGTATTTACCTGTTACACAACCTAGCATAGGAACAGTCAAACATTTGCATTATAAAATGCTTATTATGTAATGTTGGCAGTATGCAAGGATTACAGACAATTGCAATGGCTATAAATGATCAAAATAGGGGATTTTACCAACTTGTTATGTAATACATTTTCAAAGATTTTTCTTACCTGCACCATAATTTGTATTAACTGAGATAAACAGTTCCTTCATTGATGCCCACATTATTCCACCTGTTACCAAGGCTTCATTTCTGTTTTTTGTCTACCCTTCTAACTGCCTACATACTGTGCTTTTTGGCACTTTCATTATATCCATGTTCTGCACAGTTAGTCTTGGTGAGTGATGTTAACTGTGAGCCATTTATTTAAAGGTCAGAACGATTAAGTCTTACATTTTCTAACATTTTCTGCAACTTTTGTATTCCGCTTTAGTCAAATAACCTTGCTTTGAAAACATATTTACCATTTTAACAACCTTCTAGTAATCAATTATTGGTGATTATATGTATATCAAAGCCTTTTAATGAGAACAATTATGAATACCTGGCTTATTTTATTTATTAACAGGTTTAATAAAAATGTTACCTACACAATAGCTGTTCCTATTTTCATTTCTCTGCTAGTCCAGATGCCTGAGAGAGAATAAAATATATTACAACATTCAATGATTTTAATTGGACAAAGTCCCATTTGGTGTTTGCAGAGAGAAATCCCATCTGCTCTCATGTGAACCATGAGACACCAATATTACATGAAGTTGTGAAATGGTGGGGATAACATTAAGTTCTACAATCAAACATTTCAACCAGAATTCCTTGGTGACGTTTTGTTTTGAATAGATTGCCAGATAGTTCTTACAAATAGTTTTTCAACGCATGTCACTGATTTCACCCACATTAGGTTAATATATTACTGTATTTGTCAATTTCCTTACAAACAGGGAAACACAAATTATTTAAAGTTATCAAGAAGTTTCTTTATGGAGAACTTTTGATGGGTCATTATACACATTTGCCAATAGTTTTAGACTGGTTAGGTTTCAATATTTACCCCCGGATTAGTCTCAATAGCTACATTTACATGCAAGCGGTGGCTCATTTCAGGCTCAGATCAATATAAGTTACTATTTAACTGTAGACTGACCAACACACAATCTTTTACACACAAGAATTTCACATGCAGTGGCTCTCTCTCTTTGGGAATAACATGCTTTACATCTAAAAAAGAAAAGGTGAGACCAAATGTTTGTTTATTATTTTTATGGTTTAGTGTGCTCCTCCAGTCTTGGTGATCAGTTTGAAGTTAGTTCGCAAATGTTAAGTACTTCATTTAGCTGTAACACATTTCTTTCGTGATGAGGTTAATGAAATCTGAACAAATGTCACTGTTCCATATTAAAACTGGACTTGTTTTGATATAAACATGTTATCAGAGATCACAGCTTCACTACGATAACCCTGAAATATTCCTTTTTCCCCGATTGCAGTTAATTTCTCCCTCCAGACAGCATAGCTGACAAATTGGAACCTTCATAGGGAGAAATAAAGATTTGTCTAATAATCAAGGTGAGATTGTTTCTTGTTCAATAACATAGATGATGTAAAATTGTACTGTTCAACCTTTGTGGCAATACCAAGGTTAAACCAAAAGTGAGAGGGTAGCGGATGGTGACACCATAACCAACTTTAGTGAGTCTGTCTTTTATTCCTTTCAGTTTCAGACTCACATTTAAGGAATGGACCTGCATCTTCTTGCACTCCTGTTGATCTGTTTTTGCAGAGAGGGACTGACAGTAGGGCACCGCAAATAATTATAAATTATGTTTTTAACCTTTATATTAAGTGTTAAATGTTTCCCTAACCATTACAAGTATTATTTTTTACAGAATCCAGAGGTGGAAGATGAAGATGCTTTTGAAGGGATGCTGTCAATGCAGCAACAAGGAACCAGCTCCCCCCAGGAGGTTTAAATGGAATATTAATCTGCCTGTTCTCAGAATAGGACAGTATACTCTCATCAGGCCGATTAGCAATGTTCTTGTGTGCCAATTAATCATTTTTGGGCTTTTAATTTACATTGATTTCTATGAAATAAATGTTAACTTAATTTCAAGTGTGAGGTGAACCAGAATCTTACTGCAGGGACCCACGTGAGATTTAGAAAAACATAACTGATAAGGCAAATATTACACACAACACAGGATTTTTTTTAACTTTCTTTCAAACTATTTATTTCCAATGTAGCTGGGACTCAGAATACCACAAGAAAATGGTCCCACAGAAGAACCTGAAAGCACTAATACAACCAACATGTACAGTTTAATTGGAGGCTCTTCAGAGGAAGAGCAAGATGGGGAATGCAAGGCTGTGAGCCGGAGTTCTGAATCCAGGGAGGTCCTTTCTAAATCCGCTTTTAGACTGGGGATGGTGCTCTTAAAGAACCTGAAGACCCATGAACAGCCCAATGTGATCATATCTCCCATTAGTATTTCACTAGCACTGTCCCAGCTGGCATTGGGTATGGAACCTGATTTTGGTTTTATCTTTTCAATATGTTCAATTGATAACAAAGCTGTAACACCTGTTATACTATAGTCTCTCGAGACTGATTCTGTTGCTGATTCTGAAACAGTTTTTTTTACTGAAAGGTAACAAGATGGCTTTAGAAGTAGTACAAGTTATACGGCACTTTCTAAAGTTTATTTTTTTAACATTAACATGCTGACATTACATCATCTAATGGTCTTACTAGTCAGTGCAACTAAAACTAACTTAACAATAGAATTTAGCTCCTACTATAACTAACTTGATGGATTTATCTGAATCCCAGGGGCAGTGAATGAGACAGAAGAGCTGTTGATGCATCATCTTCATTCAAACACACTGCCTTGTTACCACCGTTCCCTTCGTAACATCTTGTTTCAGCTCAAAAAGAGTGGCTTACAAATCGCGACACGCATCTTTCTTCGTCAAGGTACATTTTTACATCAGTACTTTGCCATGTAGCTTTGGAATGCATAACACAAAATAAGAATGTCATTAAACTTTATACTTCTGAAAGTTAAGCAGAGTACAGAGGGTTTGTAGCCATCTGTTTGCAGCCAATGTTTCTGTTCAGGTAGAGCACTTTTTTAACCTGTATAAATTAAACCTTTCAGCTCTAAATCGGTCTAGCCATTTTTAGTATTTTCCTGAAAATGAAAACATATTTTCAGGGTTTGAACCAAAGCCTGAGTTTGTCTTGGAATCCAAGCGTGTATACAAATCAGAGCCTGTGACCTTGGAAGGGCTGCAACAGGTCAACAATTGGGTGGAAAAAGCAACACATGGAAAAATTACAGATTTCCTGTCTACACTACCACCCAATTTGCTTCTTATGATTATTAATGCTATCCACTTCAAAGGTAATTGTGACCTCCACTTTTATAATGGTAGTTATGTGGTTAAATTAAGGTTAAAAGCAATTAATTTTCCTCTAAATTAGGAGAATGGAAGGCTCGCTTTGACCCCCGCTTCACCTCCAGAGGTGTCTTTTATATCGATGACAAGCACATGGTGGATGTTGAAATGATGGAAGGTGCCAAACACCCATTGAGTTTGCTAATCGATAACGACCTGGAGGCACAGGTAAGATTTATCCACTTAATTACTATTGTCAGACTGCTTGGCCAATTTATTTAAATATTTAAATGTCTTAATTTTTTCCTTGCTTTAAATGTGCTTGCGTGCCTCATGTAAAGCACATTGAATTGCCTATGAATGAAATGTGCTATACAAACACATTTCCCTTGCCTTGCCTAAACATTACTTGCACCCATCTCTATTATGACAGAATCAATGACTGTTTCCAGTATTCAGAATAACGACATGCGGTTCAATGTAAATTTTAAAACGCCATTTTTTTTTTCTATAAATGCAGGTGGCTCGCTTCCCATTCAAAACGCAGATGAGTCTTTTGGTAGTGGTACCGATGTCTGGCCAGGTAAACATGTCCACACTGGCAGAAAGGCTGGATATCGCTGACCTTTATGCTCGCCTGCCCAGAGCCAGGGCAATGCAAGTCAAACTTCCCAAATTCAAACTGGAGTACACTCAGGAATTGCAGGAGGTCTTAACTAACATAGGTAAGGAAATAACTTAATAATACCCTGCACAATAGTAATGGTAATAAAAATTGGCACAGTTTAGAAAATTTCAAATGATTCATCTTGGCTCTGACAATAAAATGGAACACAGACTATCCAATACATTGTTGCTTCTTCTGTGCTTAGGCTTAGGGGATATATTTTCTCATCCCAATTTGGCTGGAATAGCAGAGGGCCCCCTGCTGGTATCCAGTGTGATGCACAAGACCAGCATGGAGATTAATGAGGAGGGGTCAGAGGCTGCTGCAGCAACCTCAGTGGTCATCTCTCGATCCAACCCCTCTTTCAGTCTCAACCAGCCATTTTTCTTTGCCCTTGTTCATGATATGACACAAACACCGATCTTTGTTGGGGTCATCACTAACCCAAACCCTGAAGCTCCCATCATGGAGAGAGGAGGAGGACCTGGCAGCAAAGATAAAGAGGTGTTTGCATCAGAAAAAACACATGATAGATCGTTCGGTGGTCCACCTAAGTAAGCTGAACTTTGCTTCAGGATAGAGGGGTCACAACGATCCATTGTTGCCAGACTGACCTGAACAATTTGGACATGGAGCGAACCCACATGCAAAACTACCAAAGTGAACAGATTGGCTTCACACCAAATCAGTTGGATTTAAATGCGATTTGTTACCTATAAGAGGAATTGCAAACGAGTTAGAAATATTTAGCATTTTTTTTATAGCTGTATTGTTGTAATACTATGAAGGTGTATTGACACAATAGTTCAATTGTACCCAAAAAACATTACATGTGAAGATGATTTGTTTGAATTTCATATTTTTATGGTAGTAGCCAATCTTCTAATTGAATATTAACTACAATGTATTGTGTACATTAATTAAATTATATGCCTACATTATCTTCATGCTGTTTTCAGACTTTCATGAAATTTTAAAAGAATTGCAGAGCCAAATAAAAGAAAAGCTCTTCAAAAAGGATTCATGCCAAACTTGCTTGATTCTGTAATAAATACAAAACATTACAAATTGGTGAATAAGCAAGAGGGGAAAACGCAAAAATGGACAGGCCAGAGACACAATTGTCTCCAGTTACACGTTTACGTCAAGTAATGACGTCCACTTTCAACTAGCAGTACTGTCTGATCTACGATCAGCTTTATAATCAGACGGCACTGAAGTTGTGGTAAGGGCCACCAATGTTGACTGGCGCTAGATCTGTTATCGGAAACGGAAGTGTGTGAATTTAACATGAACATTCGCGCGTTTAGGCATGCGTTTGGCGCCACCGACACGCAACACTAGTGTACTGTGTGGTAGGAACGCTGTTGGAATTGGTAGTCGGATTAAACCTGTGCATCCCATCTATAGTCATTGTTTAACTAATACATTTACTACTTGAACATACTAACTGCAGATATGGCAACACTGTCAGAGGGAGCGATAGAGGTGAGTTACTAGTTGCATTATAATAAAACTTAAGGGAATAGTAAACTAACGTTCACATTTTAGCTAACGTTGGGTAGCTAACTTTGCCTTGGCTGGAGTCTCAGTCCAGCTGCGCTGAAGTCTTTGTTGAATTTGTTCATATTCGCATTAATGCTAGCTAGCTACCTAGGTAGCTTAGCATCTGCGTAATGTCAGTTTCTTACATGACAGAATAATGTTCTTATTGAACATGTAAGCTACGTTAGCTAGCATACAAATATCGTTTGCTAACGTTAGCTCGCTCACTTGTCATGAAATCAAATAAAGTGAGTTAACTTGCTAGCGAAGAATGGGTCGCCTTGACCTCCAAAGTGTATGTTAGACTTTCACTTTGTTATACAATGTTGCAAAGTCTGAACGGTTCCCATTTTTTCCATTCAGGCTCTGACAAAAGGCAGTGAAGTGAACAATCCCATGCTGCAGTTGGTGGTAAGTATGGCTTAGCTAACTAATTGAAAAGCATCAGTATTCATTTGCACTTTTATGTTAATAATACTTTGATGTATACATTGATCTGTTTGTTTGTATATTTATCTGAATAAATCAAAGGCTGCAAGTTTGATTGTTGTTGCACACATGCATGTGCTCATACACAGAACATCCGCAAAATTGATGGGGGCAATGGTCCTGCCAGGTTTCGCCTTATGATGAGCGATGGTCTGCACACAATGTCTTGTAAGTATAAATGAATGGTGCACACCCAAAAATCAATAGCAGCCATAACATTTAAAAGGTGACTTGTATGACAGTCCTCTACCATCACAGCATGAGCAATTACATAATTTCTCTTATTCTGAATATGGTTTTATAGTTTGTCATATTTATTAAATTGTTCCACTATTGTCAGTTGCAAAACATTTACAAGATAACAATACTAATTACAATGTGCTTTTGGTTTTCGTGTCCTTTTATATTGTTTATACTTTTCCTACCCATCCAATGTCTGTTTTGGGCACAATGTCAACGAACAGAAGAGCAATGCTTAGTTTTCCATTGAGTCTTCTCAGGGAGAGAAATATGTTGGTAAAGAACTAGCCTAAATAACAGATGGACTTAAGAGTAACCCGAGAGTTGCTTTATGCGCTGGATTGCCTGGGGCAGAGCAGCAGGATGTAGTCAAAATTTATTTGCAAATCATCAAAGCAGAAAAACATTCTTCCTATTTGATTGGTGATATTTGAGATATTTTCTTGTATCGAGCATACTACTCTGAACTTTTCTTCCATGTTGACTACTAAGGCATGTTGTATCTGCTTCAGGGGGGCGCGTTCTCGTATGAATTGCATTCTTTAGCATCTCTTTCTCTTGTCCGTCTGCCCCATGCAGCTTTTATGCTCTCCACGCAGCTCAACCCCATGGCTGAGGATAACAGACTGGCCCCTAATTGTGTCTGTGTGCTAAAGAGACATGTCACCAATGTGCTGAAGGATGGGCGGTACGCTGCTTCTTCTGCTCCACAATGCCCTTTGAAAGAAAAACATACCGTCCTATGCAAATATTTCGATACTAACATATCCATACAGATACATTCAAACCTAACAGTAATGTTATGTAATTAGTCTACCTTTGTTGGTGACTGCTCATTTAGCCGTGTGGTGGTCATCTTGGACATGGATGTGCTGAAGAGTGCTGAAGAAGTGGGTGAGAAGATTGGAGAGCCAACCCCTTACACCGAAGGTGATATTTAATTTTGAACCCAAACCATATGAGTCACGTTTTTAGTTTAAACAGTAGTTTACATGCAACTAGAATAATTATAGGACACAGTTGAAATGAGTTTGAGTGCTAGCGGTGCAGAAGGCTGATCCCGCTGTTATTCTCCTTGCAGGTCAGAGTAAAGGCCCACAGTCTGCATCAAACCTCCCTGTACGCCCCCTGCAGCCACAGAACGGTAAGGATTGGATATCAGCTCTCTGTTTTGAGCATACACTACTGGTAGTCTGTGAAATATTATGTGTTTAAGTCATTGAGTGTCATATCTACTACCAATTTATTTCCCTCCCTCGATTTAGTCAGGTTAAATAGTTTTATTGTTACATAACTACACTCGGAAGATTACCCAATGTGGATGCATTGGGCTGTCTTAATTTCTTTCACTAGATGGCAGCATTTATATGCATCTTTAGTAACATAAACATTTATGGATCTGCAGTGAAAATGGCACCAGTAATGTTGACAACGTGATTATTAGAAAATCACTTGCTTTCTTCTTCCTTCGCCCTACCTGCATTATATTATTGTTTTGGTTGAAATTTACTCTGTGTAGCAAAGCCAAATAATATTTTTTTTGTTTTTGGGTGAGAAATTTGCATCTGAATCTCCTCTTATAAGAAGGATAACTGGTTGGCTTGTATATTTAAAGATGATCTATTTTCTGTACTCCAGATGTTCTTGCCAATTATGTTTCTTTGTAACGAGTTATGTATTGAATACATAACTCAATACAACTCTTAATGAGTTGGTATTGTAAAATATATGCTGCTCCAAAACTGTATTTTGTGCTATGAAAAGCTTTCATCACATTGGCTGTGGATATCCTGTACTATTGTTTACCACTGATGCAGCAGAAATACAACAACAGGCAGGGACCATGTACTACTTGTGGTGCATTTCAATAAGACAATGCAAATCATAGGGTGATGTGGGTGCTGTTCTTTGAAACCGCTCCACTGATTTAAAAGAAGTGCAGATGACCTCTTATGCAAAACTGCACAGTCCAGTAAAGATAGAAATCCAATCCACCACTCTTGAGGGCTTGTGCCATTTTCCATCTTGTGTCATAGCAGGTATCACTCCCCTAATCCACCGTGGGGGAATTTAAGTTGGGGTGTTCATCCTCATCAGCACTGTTATTGTTCATTTCTGTGTGTGTACTGCTGGATCAGGGGGCTTAATTATTAGAAATGCAGTGGTTAGCAAAGTAGGAGGGTTTAAGTGGACACTTTGAACTGTAATCCGCGGCATGAAACGCACCTTAAATCAAATGTGCAGCGCTTGTCCAAACAGAAAACGTCAAAGTCAGGTCGCTCTACTCTCCAGTGGGTAAAGAAGCCGCTCCACTTTGTTATTTCACACTTCCGCCCTCACTCTGTGAAAGGTGAATCATCCCTCTCACTGATACGCCATCTTGCACATCTCTAGCTTTGTCAGGATTTTAGTCTTTGCTCTCTCTCTCTCTTTAAGCCTTAATTTTTACTGTTGTACGTTCACTCAATGTCTTAAGCAGTTTTTTTTTTGTCAAAGAAACTTCCCTCGAAGTGACAATTACTGCAATCAGAGTTATTTGCCAAAGAAATTTGATTTTCAAAAAGTCTTGTCTTGTGATTTAAATTCGGGTTGGTCCTCTATTACTTTCCTCATGGATCTTTTGATTTTGCGCTCCTTTCCTCCTTCAGCCCCCATGAACAGAGCTCCCAGCAAAGAGTTTGGAAAGAAACCCCAACCCTCTCTGCCCAGTACCCCAGGTGGGAGCTCCAAAGTTGTGCCCATTGCCAGCCTCAACCCTTACCAGTCAAAGTGAGTGTGTGTGCGTCAAATAAGGACTAGTATGTATGCACCTTCTTGAGCTATGTCCACCCAATGCTCTCTTATGTATGCCCTCAGGTGGACTGTCCGAGCTCGTGTCACCAACAAAAACAGCATTCGTACCTGGAGCAATTCTCGTGGTGATGGCAAACTCTTCTCCATGGAGATTGTGGATGAAAGTGTGAGTAACTGCTCTTCTTTCCAGAGCGTTGTGTCTTTCCTGAGATGTATGTGTTTTCGTATCGATTGTTTTGTAATGATCAATATTGTTGTGTTTTGACACCAGGGGGAGATCCGAGTGACTGGCTTTAACCAGGAGGTGGATAAGTTTTACAGCATCATCGAAGTTGGCAAGGTGAAGACCTGTCTCCTGATCACACATTATGCTGACACTGTAAATTTCTCGAGCTGTTTAATGTCTGTGAAAAGGTAGCTACTGTAACTAACAATACTTTATGAAGCATTAGCGGACAGCCTCTAAGAACGGTAGAGAAAAGTACTCATAGAGGTGTAAATGAGTCATCTCTTTGCTCTGTACTAACATAAGCTGCTTATGATCATCTGCCAGACGTTGTTGATCTCCCCACTGTACAAAAGCCTATCTTGTTCGAAGCAGTCAGTCGGGTGAAGTAAACCCCAGAGCTCTGTTAACACGCAGCTCATCCTTCCACGGTCCAGGTACGGTGAGCCCTTGGTCTCTGTTAACATGCTGCTTATCCCCCTACGGTCCAGGTGTTTTACTTCTCCAAGGGCACCCTGAAGATCGCCAACAAGCAGTACTCCTCCCTGAAGAACGACTACGAGATGACGCTTAACGGAGAGTCCACCATCATCCCTTGCGAGGACACCGCCGAGGTGCCCACGTTGCAATGCGACTTTGTCTCCATCGCCGATCTTGTGGCCAGAGAGAAGGACGCCATTGTGGGTGAGAAAGGGCGGGAGCCTCGGGTGGCTGGGCAGGAGTGCCGGCGATAGCCATCATTAATAACAGGCTTAGGAATATAATAAGCTATCACGGAGCTGAAATAGAGTAGGTTGGGGAGTGGGGGAAAGACTGATGCGCTCAGGAGGTTGGGGTAATTATAAGTGCACAGAGATAAAAGTGATATTAATAATGCTGATGACAGTAATAGCCTGTGGCGCAGGTTGACTTTGGGCCCTATGGCAGAGCCGGTGAGCAGAGGAGAAAGCGCTGTCACTGGTAAAATGAGGAGGTAATAATAACAGGGAGCCTGGTTGGTAATTATGGTAATGGAGACCACAGCTTGTAGTGTTAGTGGACTCATTTCTCTTTGGGACCAGCAGGCCTCAACCATGGCACTGATACATTCTTAATCATAGTGAAGTGAGTCCCAACAAAGCCCGGATGAGAGGATTAAGATGGGTGAGGGTATGGATATAGCAGAAATTGTCACTGACGCGACTCATTAGCCATAGCTTCCAGCAACCTGGCTGGGCATAATTTCAACTAGATAGGAACAGGTTAACAGGACTGGCTTTGCTTTAGTATAGATGGTCTTTTTTGGAGACTTCTTAATTGTCTGTCTTCTGCCCTTACCACAGTTACCCTATGGAGACTTCACAATAAACATCACTAATGTGTGTGACTGGAAGGTGCAAGGCAATGACCTCCCATCTGAGTTTTCATAAGTAGCGAGTCTCTGATTTCCCCCGGGCTCATTTGAGTTGGAAAAACCCAAAGACCTTGACTGACCTAAAGTGGCAGCCACAATATCAATATTTATGATATGTATATGTGGGAATGTCTTAATGTCTGGCAATCAGTCCCACCGTTTGACAAGGTCCCCTCAAGGACCTATAGTGCATCTGGGTGTAGGAGAATCCCTTCATTGTGCGCCGTAAATCTGGGGCGCCACGGGGAGACCGAGAGGCCAAATAGTTATTGAGCTGTGCAACGTAACCGGTGACCCCCGTCTTTGCTCTGCAGATGTGATCGGAGTGTGCAAGAGCGTGGACGACGTGACGCGCCTCACCACCAAGACCAACCGCGAGGTGTCAAAGAGAACAGTCAACATGATGGACATGTCTGGCAAAGTGGTGACCATGACGTTATGGGGAGAGGAGGTAAGGACAGGGTCCCCTAGACCCAGGGACGGAAACTCTTAAACATTTTCTGTGTTTCCTTCATGTATTTTTTACAATAGACGCAAGGCAATAGAAAAAGTGGACTATTTGCAGTAGTTGAACTGTGTTATCTAATGATAGGTTGTATGACATGAACATTTATTGGCCTTAGTATATATGAGTGACAGGTTTAATATTTAAGATAATTGCTACCTATAAAGTACAATCACCAGCATAAAATATTACAATTCTGTAAATTATCAACTTGTATTTTAAATGATTATTCAGGGATCATGGTTGTATTTTATGGGATAGCAGTTATCCGAGGTATCCAACCTGTCATTCATTGCAAAGACAACCAGAAACGTAACCCTGCTGATGCTTCTAGCTACGCTCTAGAGTGCACTCTGCATACACGCACTGACGGTCCTGACAGCCATTTGCACACCCGTACATCTCCACCCCTTCTCTCCTAATTGAAAAGGTGTTGTGAGCTGCGTGGCTGCGGTAAGAAATCGCCGTTCAGCAGTTTGAAGAGGCAAGCGATCTAGCAGGGCGCTCTGTGTTTAATAGAAGCTGATGTGGTTGAAGTCGCTGAGTAAATACCCTGTCACCGAGTGATGAAGGAACTGCACTCCTGCAGTTGATTTTACACGTTGCTCAGAGGGACTGTGTTCAGTTTGCCTCCATTTCTTTCTCTGACAAGCAGCACAGTGTTCCCTTTATTTTCTCGGCAGATATCCCTTACCCAGTGGGACTTTGCAGAGCTACACAAGATGTATAGTTTAAAAAGAACAATTGCAACAGCAAATGTGTTGCTCTTCTCCTCCCGTTGTCTGAACTTGGGGGATAGTTTGTACACATAGTGAGTCCTGAAGAAATTGTGTTTCCTTTGTTTGCAGGCAGAGAATTTTGATGGTTCCGGGCAGCCCATATTGGCCGTCAAAGGAGCCAAGCTGTCTGATTATGGAGGCCGCTCTCTCTCTGCCTCCTTCAGCAGCACACTCATGATCAACCCGGACATTCCTGAGGCCTATAAGCTCAGAGGCTGGTAAGTGGCTAATTAGTACAATGCAATGTCCTAGCAATGTTATGACTTTGCAGGACTAATGTTAGGTATTGGAGAGGTGCATCCCCCCCCCCCCCAATAAAAAGGGAATCTCATCTGCTACTTTGTCTTACTGAAATTTTAGACAAGAGCAGTCAAAGGATTAGTGGATTTGCATGGTAAATCCAAATTCCTCAACTGTGAGGGTGCATGCACTAGCATTTATCATCAAGATTAGCCCACCTTCATTAGCAAAGAAGTAGGGGATACCTTGAACCATTTTACATGAATGTAAATCATATTAAATCTACAGAAAATGTCGTCTCGTCCCCCCCCCCCCTTACCTGCTTTTGAAAAAGGAGATGACCGGTGCTCTCAAAAGCAGATGTGACAGAGACTTAATTTTCTTTGATTAGGATGATTGGGCAGTTTTAGTTTGATCTCGTTGATGGAGGCCATATTTTAGATCCAGCTAACATTGTTAAAATTAGAAATGATCCGGAGCTTTAATGTTTTTTTTCAAGGAGCCTGACATGCTGAATAACCCAGTTTTTTTTTTTTTTTTTAATGTTCGAGTAGGTTTTGCGCTTTTTTGTTTATGCACTATAGCTGCCACATCTTCAAGCTGGCTTTAGGATGGCCCCTGCTTGGCGGTTTCTGCAAACAAATAAGGAAACTGTTGTGACTCATGCTTTCATCTTTTCT
Organism: Galaxias olidus; assembly: GCA_026901105.3. Lineage (NCBI taxonomy): Eukaryota > Metazoa > Chordata > Actinopteri > Galaxiiformes > Galaxiidae > Galaxias > Galaxias olidus. The sequence goes on from JAPMUY010003852.1 coordinate 286,900, forward strand.
TTGGATTCTCCTGCCAATTCTTTTCTTAAATACCTAAAGGATGTTTTTCTTCTGTTGTGTATACTGTGTCCAAAAATAAACATGCGTCTCTTCTATTCCTCCATGGCTATGAAGCTGGCAAAACAGGCATCTTATTGTACGTTGCCTTGTAACAAAGCTATGGCTTGTCATTAACCATGAGGAAATGCCAAACGCTGTTGCCTGAGATAGATGGGTGAGGTGGCAGAGGTTGAAGCTGAGGGGATTGATTTGAGGAGGCAACGTTCACATAAGACTGAGGGGAGGGCTATTGCTCCGACTTAACCTTCACCTCAGCTCCCTGGCACATTGATTGGTCTGTCCCTCCAACTGATAGATCCCCATCACCTCTCGCCCTGAACAACAGGCCAGGGCTGGCCCTCTCTCTCACTGACGTGAAGGCAAATGTCTCTGTTTCAGACTTGGAAATCCAATCGATTCTGCCCACGGTGCTTCATTTATTTACCTCCCAATACCAATGGCCACGCTCCACAGGGAAATAAGATGAAAGCCAGACAATAAAAGGGGCCCAAATAACAATTCCAATTTATTTTCTGGCACGTCGTCCTTGTGCTTTTTTGACGTGCTCAAATTCCACTTTTTCACTTGAAAAAGTCGGCTGTAATTATTTTGAGCTGATCAGAGGGCCAGATCTGCATAATGAGAGCAGTGAAATGTGACTGCTCGACGGGTGGGAAAGAGGGGTGGAGAGTCAACAAACTTTGCTCATTTCTGCCACTTTACTGGATGTCTGGGCCGTAGTGTTTTCCTGATCAGCTGAACACCTTTATCTCAAACCCGGTGCGGCCCTTTGAATTATTGTTGGGTCGTTTGGTGTTGCTTCTATTTAAAATGGTAGAATTGCTTTTTTAAACGATATTATTTGATTTTTGAAATGTCAAAGTTCTACAAACTAAAAAGAGAGCAAAGCTTTTAGCTTTTCATGTAATTTTGCCACCTCACAAACCCCCTGTCGTTTTCTTTTGGGTATAATAGTCTAATAGTATAATAGTGTGTTTCGAAAGAAAAAGGTAAAAGTGTAATTTTCTTAATCATTTTTAATACCACAAGCCATTCTTCACAGTAGTCTATATAAGTTTACCCTGAGCTCTTTCTATAAAAACTGAAGGAGTTTGTTTACTGGCTATTGCTGCAGCTGGTATAGTTGGGGAACCTGAATGTTTGAATAGCCAACTACTTGCTCTTCTACTTCAATGCGGTGTTTCCGGCTCCTGCCTTCCGCTCTTCAGTTGCAAGAAAATCTTCCCTACTTCCTCCAGCCACTAAGTTCTCACTTGAACTCCCAGAGATAATGAGCCTAAGTCTTATGTCTGTTTTTTTCTTCCCCGATGCCGAGAAGGGCTATGCAGGTCCTTCCACACCAGTGGGTTTCGTAGGCAGCCGTCAATTTTAGTGTTTGTAGATGATGAAATTTGAGACCTCGGCCATTAGTCTCAGCCCGAGTAAGAACTGTGGTGGAGACAGAATTGTCAACACATCTACGCCCACAGCCACAACTCATTTAG